>LPNX010183922.1:143389-153491 GCA_001517045.1 Pseudotsuga menziesii
TAAAACATCAGGAGAATAATCATAATCAATATGCACATGCTTATAAGTGTTATGTCCAAAATTTAGGATATTACATCCCTCCCCACTTACAACCACACCTCCCTGGTGTTCTAGGGATTCTAAATGACATCGTGAAACAAGGAGTGGTAAGACTTTCTCATGGTGGCTTCATTCTGCCAAGTAGCCTCATCAGCCTCAAAGTGATTCCATTGCACTTTCAACTAGACTACAATGTGCTTCTCAAGCTGCGCCTCTCTCTTGTCCAGTATATGAGTAGGCTCAAGGGAAAATTCCCTTTCAGTTTCAACCTGTAACAGGGACCAATCAACAACATGTTTAGTATCATAAACATATTTCTTTAACAAACATGCATGGAAAACATTATGGACTCTTACATGCACGAGTAACGCTAAATCATATGCCACTGTCCCTTTCTTGACTTGCATCTCAAAAGGACCACAAAATCTAGGTGCTAACTTACCACTCCTACTTAAGCTCAACGAGCTTCATTTGGCTTTTAATTTCAAGTAAATATGATCGCCTATTTGAAAGTCGTTATTTTTTATTTTTTGATTTGCATAAATTTTCAAGTGGTCTTGTGCCTCTTTAAGATTCACCTCAACCTTGGTAACCAACTATTCCAAGTCCATCAACAAATTAGGACCTAACATGAGCCGATCAAGTGAGCTATCCCAAGTAACGAGTGTTCTACACTTCCATCCATAGAGTACCTCAAAGGGTCTCATATTGGAGGAAGTATGATAACCATTGTTATACGACAACTCTGAGAGGTGCAGGTAATCCTTCGACTTTGTGGGGTTGTTCATGACATACATTCTAAGCATGTCCTCAATAAATTGGTGTACTCTTTCTGTCTTCACGTCTATCTGCGGGTGATATGCAGTGCTAAAGTTCAACTGTGTCTCTAATTTGGAGAATAAATATCTCCAAAACTTTACTGTAAACTTAACATCTCGATCCGAGATAACTTCCTTTGGTATCCCATGCAATCTAAATATCTCTTTCAAGTAGATATCAGCAATGTTCACTGCTTTGTAGGTTGACTTCACAGGAATAAAGTGTGCTGCTTTCGACAACTTGTCGATAACCACAAAAATAGAATCATTTTGCTTCTTACTTTTTGGTAAACCGGTGATGAAAGCCATAGTAATGACCTCCCACTTCCATTCCAGAATGGGTATCGGCTGCAGCAATCCCACAAGATGCTGATGGTCAGCTTTGACTAGCTAACATTCCTAACATTTCATAATAAATAATGCAATTTCGGCCTTTAACTTAGGCCAAAAAAGTGTTTCTTGACGGCGAATATCATCTTTTGATATCCCAGGTGCCCGGAGTAGGGTGCCCAATGAAATTTCATGAGGATGCTAGACCGAAGGTCCCCTCCTTTAGGAACATACAAATGATCCTTGAACCATAGCAGTCCAGATTCGTCTACCTTATATTCTTTTTATTGTTGAAACAACCTGTCCTCTTGGACTTTCTTTAGGATTTCCACATAGAAGGGATCAACTCCATTGGCTGCCCTAATCCTCTCATGCAAATGTTCATTGGTTTGATTCAAAGTCACCTCATATATCATATGAGTTAGTCGGCTCAAAGCATCGGTAACCTTATTATCTTTCCCCTTAACGTGCGTTAGCTCTAAATTGTACTCACTAAGGAAATCCAACCACCTGGCTTGCCTTGCATTCAGATCTAGTGGATCGAATAAATATTTCAGACTCATCTTTTTTTTCTTTAGAAGGAACTTCCTTCCCGTGAGGTAGTGCCTCCACATCCTCACGGCATGGATAATGGCAGCTAACTCAAGATCGTGCGTAGGGTAATTTTTCTCATGCTCTTTTAACTTATGTGATTCATAACATATCGCATGGTTGTTCTGCAAGAGGACTCCTCCAAGTCGTTCCTTGCTTGAATCCATGCAAACAATGAAATCCCCATCGGGATCCACAATGCATAACACCGGTGGGGTCATCAAAAGCTGCTTAATATTTTGAAAATTTTCTTCACACTTAAGGGTCCATAAGAAATTACTTGATTTCTTCTGCAAAGCGGTCATGGGGCAAGCGATTCTCAAGAAATTCTCAATGAACATTCGATAATATCCGGCTAATCCCATAAAGGACCTAATGTTACTAACACTAGTAGGGGTAGGCCAATCCTTTATGGCTTTAATCTTTTCTGGGTACACAACTATTCTTGTCTCGAAGATAATGTGACCTAGATACTGTATCTTTGGTTTGTAAAAATTACATTTACTAAACTTAGTGTAAAGCTAGTGTTCTCTCAAAACTTGTATTACTATGTGAAGGTGTTCTTCGTGTTCTTCTTTGTTCTTTGAATAAACCAGTATGTCATCTATAAAGACCAAGACAAACTTATCCAGATACCTATTGAATATGTTATTCATCATACACATAAGGTTCGCAGGTGCATTGGTTAACCAGAATGGCATCACTATAAACTCATAGTTCCCGTACCTTGCACGAAAGGTGGTTTTGTGAATATCCTCATCGTGAATCCATACTTGATGCTACCCGGATCGCATGTCAATATTTGAAAAGATTCTCGCTCCTCCCACCTGATCAAACAAGTCATCAATCCTAGGAAGTGGATAATGGTTCTTGATAGTCATTTTGTTCAATTGACGATAATCGATGGACATCCGCATCATACCATCCTTCTTCTTTACGAAAAATATCGGTGGTCTACAAGGAGACACACTGGGTTGGATATACCCTTTCTCTATCAATTCCTACAGCTGCAGTTTGAGCTCCACCAACTCAGGTGCACTCATGCAGTAAGGGCATTTGGAAGCTGGAACTGATCCAGAGGTCAGATCGATGGAAAATTCCAGGTCTCATTTCAGAGGTAATCCTAGGATTTCCTCAAGAAACACATCCTTGAATTATTCAGGAACGGGGAAGCCCTCTATGAATTTCTCTCTATTAGACTCTATGTCTTGGATGTTTACTGCAAACAACTTGTAGCCTTTCCTAATGCATTTCTTCACTTGTAAGGTAGATATTTGTCTTACAAAAACTTTCTTTGGAATACCCCGAACCTTCACTTGGTTCCCTAGGCTATTAGTACACAAGATATACTTGTACAAGAAATCGAGCATGACATGGTGTTGTTCCAGCCAATCCATATCCATAAGTACATCGTACAATCCTAAAGGTAGGATTTTCAGGTTTACTTTCATAGGAAAACCATTGAGGTTTACCTCACATTCTTTAACAATTTTCAAAACCTTCTGATTCGTACCTGTGGCCAACTAAACCAGCTAAGGTTTATCGTGTTTTACTTTTCCTAGTTTACATACATCAACAATTCTAGGTGAAACATAGCTCTGGAAAGCACCGGGATTAATAAGTATTGAAATAGATGTGTTCAAGATCTTACCTTCTATCTCAACCATTGTATCTTGATGATTTTCCTGTCAGCCATCAAATGCTGAATAGATCTGTGGTGTTCTAGATATGTCCTCAACACTTTGTTCCTCTTGTAAGTTGTTCAAGACCCCACTGGTCTTGTTCTTAAAATATCGGGCATAATGAGGCCCATTGGGTTTCCAACACTTGATCTATAGCGGGGTAGCATTGGCTCCAATTTGTACTGGCTTGTTAACATTAGTAGTTGGCACATAAGGCTTCGTACCAGATTTATTAAAGTTCTTGTTCGCTTGAAATCTATTATTCTTCTTTCTGTATGGCTGTGTGTTGGACCCAGATTTGTTGTTATCAGAAAATTTCTTAGACTTGTCTCGGTTTCGGTTCATGTTCTCCTGCCTTTGCTATAAATGCTCATAACAGAGCCTAGCTTTATGTAGGGTGGTATCTAAAATCTTAGGCATGTCGAATTCAATCCTATCCTGAAAACTGGGAGGAAGGAACCCTTGGAACTACTGAATCTTTACCTTTTCTTCTTTGATGTATGGTACATAATGTAATAGATCTAGAAATTTGTTAATCATTAGAGGAAATTAGAGGTCTAAAATGGGCTTCCTAAGGAAAATAATAAAATAATAGTTAAAATAATAAAATAATAGTTATTAATTTTGGGGGAAGAATAAAAAACTACTTTTTTTTTTCGTATTTTCGACATATCTCCTTGTGGTTTTACTCAAATTTCGAGTGGGATAGCTCATTGGATATAGAATTCAATTCCTCATCCAACAAGTAACGACACTTCATACTTTTGGTGGGCCTCACTACCCCAAAAATAAGAAATACCTTAAAAAGCATGATGATGATGAAATCATCATGATTTTTCAGGTATTTCTTATTTTTGGGGTAGTGAGGCCCATTAAAAGTATGCAGTGTGGGTACCCATTGGATGTGGAATTAGATCCCACATCCAATGAGCTCTCCCGCTCTGAATTTGAGTAAAAACACAGGGAGATATGTCCAAAATACGAACAAAAAAGGTAGTTTTCTTTTATGACAAATATGTCAATTCAACCATTATGGTTGACTCATTTTATTGAAATTCTATTAGTTCCTGAATTCCAACTCACAAAATTTATTGTTGACGCATTTTCTTATAAGGCCCATTTTAGACCCCAAATTTCCTCTAATGAAATGCGTCCATGGTCATGGATCTCATGTGTAGTTGATGAAACTCTTTCACTTTCCTATCGAATAACCTTTGTGACATATATTTCTCTTGGAAAATATTTTGGAAGGTATCCCAGCTTATTTCTCTTATCTCATCTTTCTTCCTATGTTTTAAATATCTCCACCATCTTGTTGCCCTACCATTCAAGTTATTGATGGAAAGACAAGCCTTCATCTCACTTGAGTAGTTATGAACCTGAAAATATTTACTCATGCCCAGCAGCCACTCTTCACCATTATCCCCATTGTTTACTTCACCTTCATAGTTCGATGCTCTTATTTTTCTAAACTCCCCCTAAAGACTGTCATTTCTTCTTTGTTTCCTTCTTTGAGGAGAAAGAGTTTCATCACTAGAGGGACTATGATGATCTCCTTTCGGTACATTCCTCTTTTTATCCTTATATTGGGTTGTTGGCCCATTTATGGTAAGGTTATATTTTGGAACTATTTGTGGACTCGGTAGTTTAACCTTGCGGAGATCCTCCCGTCATATTTATTAGTAATGCTTCATTTATAGATTTCTTTTCTTTTCTTTCATTCAGACTGTCTTCTCTGAGACTTCACAATTATGCTTGAAGACTATATATAGTATTCAAAATATCAAAATTCAGCTCCACCACTAGTTATCCTTCTGGGCTGGGGGTGTTCATCCTTCCTTTCCAGTTGTTATCTTCTTTAATGTTCATAAATGCTCCATAGGACCTCAACTATAGTGCATTAAAAGTTTGTTGTAAAATAATGCGTGCAATAGGCTAATTAAAGGAACAACATTAACAAAAATTAAATGCTCAGAACAGGAATGAAAAACAAGACTGATAAACAGACGCTAAGCAGAAAACACAGAACCAGAATTACCAACAGAAATTGATAACAGAGTTCACCCCCTCCACTAGGCTATGTCTCTCTGGGTCCCTCTCCAATGGGAACCGATCCAATTAATTTAAAATGGTACAAATGGTTCTGGACTAATCATAGAAACTGGACATTAACAGTAAATTCTTCAAGACCTCCTCTCTGAAAGTTACAAAACTGGACTTCAATAGACAAAAGAAGCCAAGTTATAACTAAGAATAGTCGGCTTCAACAGCATGTGGGTAGTTTTATAGCAAACTCTCCAAGCCTACATTCTCAACGAACTGAGTCCCCCCCAATCATCCTCTATTTAAGCCTCATAAGTAACAGATTTTCCTTCTTTCACACAGCTGTTACCAAGGAGACAAAACGTAAAATAAATGCGACTGTTCACATCCCCTGCCAAATGCCCACTCGTTAGCATAGCCGGCTGTTCATCTTCGTAACTGAACCAAAGAACCCGTTACCAATGCGTGGGTTCCATTCCCTGAAATGTGGCATCAAAACTGTGTAAGAAAACCATTTTCAAAATATCCCCGTGTGAACGCATTACATTGTTTGGGTCGGAAGTTTTATTATCTGGGATTCCACCATTGCAGAAGAGTGATAGGAAACGGGCTCCGGTGTTTCACTCCGCTGATCTTTGTCTCAATCAGCTGTCAGTTGGTTTTCGAGTCAGAAGTCTTGTTACTTTGGTTTCCGCAGTTGCGGATGGTGCACCACTTCTTTTTCCGATTTCATCGAGTTATTTTTCCGATCTTTTAAGTTTTGGGCTTCCGCCGTTGCGGCTACCGGAAACATTGTTCTTTCGATCAAGCTTGTGGCCGTCGTTGTAGACTGCTTATCTCTCCGACTTTCGATCTGTCCGAATGTCTGTTAAGCTTCCGCCGTTGCGGAAGAGGAAAAGCTTCCGATCCCCGACGTTGCAAACAAGGAAAGGCTTCTGAGCCCCGCCGTTGTGGAAGGGAAAAGCTTTCGATCCCCGACATTGCGGACGAGGAAAGGCTTCTGAATCCTGCCATTGCGGAAGGGAAAAGCTTCCGATCCCCGACGTTACGGATGAGGAAAGGCTTCCGAGCCACGCCATTGTGGAAGGGAAAATATTTCGATCCCCGACGTTGCAAACGAGGAAAGGATTCCGAGCCCCACCATTGCGGAAGGGAAAATTCTCTTCTATCCTCCGATCTACGTGGCTTTTTGGTGTATCCGACATCCGATTTCCTTCACGCACGGCTTCTATGAACCATGTACCATATTGGATCGTTAAGGAGGAATAATACGCCGGATCAATCCTCCCCATTGGAGAGCTTTTGGACCACCAAAATTCTAAATTATTCTGCAAGTAAGTGAGGGTAAAGTTCCCTCACTTTACCAATCTCCATCCATCTTGCTTTTCTAGGATGCATTCCTTTCAGCCCCACTCGAAGGTACTCAACATTCCCCTTTCGTGAATTTCTTACATTTCTGTCAAGAATAACATCATCGTACAACTCTCTCATATGTTCAGGTGCCAAATCATCAACTAAAGGAATCTGTATGTTAATTTCTTCATCCATGATCATAGGAGGCTCATACAATTTAAGATTCTCAACATTGACAACGGAATAAATTTGCATGTATGGAGGTAAATTCAAGCGAAAAGAATTAGTACCAATCTTTTCCAAGATCTCAAAAGGACCATACTTGATAGGTTTAAGCTTCTTACCTTCACCTTTCATCCTTTCTTTGGTGATGTGTAACCAAACTCGGTCACCAACCTGAAATTGATGATCAATTCGATGATTATCATGCCTGGCCTTGTACTTCACCTAGCTCTTCTCCAACTATTCTTTAACTGCCTGCTGCACTGCTTGGATTCTTTGAATGAACTTTAAAGCTTTATCTGCATCATGCTTTCCATCCACTGCATCTTTTCCAAAAGAAAATTCCATCGGTGTTTTTGGCAGATAACAAAAAAAAGTTTCAAAAGGAGATTTTTTCATGGAAGAATGAACTGCATGATTGTAAGCATGCTGTATATACTGCAACTGCTCATCCCAAAGTTTAGGATGCTTACTACAATATCCTATGAGCAGCTAAACCACTATTATGTTCACTACCTATGTTTTCCCATCGGTCTGTGGATGAAAAGCTGTACTTTTCTTCAGTTTAGTGTCCATAAGCTCCCATAAAGTTGACCAGAATTTTCTGAAGAATCGGGAATCCCGATCAGATACAATAGACGTGGGCATCCCAAAATGTACCCAAACATTTTGAAAGAATAAAAGAGTTGTTTGTTCAATAGTGATATGCTTGTTACATGGCATTAAGATACACATTTTGTTGAATCTATCCACAACGACATATAGGTAATCATGTCCTTTTCTAGACATAGGTATTCCCCCTACAAAGTCCATAGAAATACTTTCCCAAGGACGAGAATAAACTGGAAGAGGAGTGTACAAACCCAATTTCCTGTTGCTAGGCTTACTTGTTGCACACATAACACAACCCCTTATATATTTAGCTAGAGTTTCTTGCATTTGAGGCCAGTAACAATGATTCTGCAATATAGACAATGTCTTACTTACTCCAAAATGTCCTGCAATCAATGAACTATGTGCTTCTCGAATCACATGCACTCTTTCTTTCTCTGGAATACAGAGTTTACCAAGATGATACTAGAGCTGATTATGCACATAATAGTTCTCTTCCTGTCTACCATGTATTAGTGATGCATATACTTTCTTAAAATCTTTATCTTTTGCATACTGTTCAATATAACTTTCATGTGTGAATGAACTGTTCTGAAGAATGATTGAAGCATTTGTAGGTGGCCTTGATAACATGTCTTCTACTTTATTCTAAATTCCCTTTTTGTACTTAATTACGAGATGAAACTGTTGTAAGAACCCGATCCATCTTAAATGCCTACTTTGTTGTATTTTAGTTTCAGATTGTAAATATTGAAGTGGTTGATGATCAATATGTATGACTGTCTCTTTTCCCATGATATAATGTTTTCACTTCTTCAAACTCTGTAATAAAGCATACAATTCTTTCTCATAGAATGCTTCTGAATGGATAGTTACTTACCGCAGTAGAGAATGCTTCTGAATGGTAACAGACTGGCTTCCTTCCTTGCATCAAAACTGCTCGCATGGCAAACCCACTAGCATCGGTTTCGATCTCAAATGGCTGCTGCCAATCTGGCAATGTCAGAACTGGTGTTGTGCTAATATTTTCCTTCAAAGTGTCGAAGGCTCTCTGATGCTTGCCTCCCCACTAGAAAATTTCTTTAATGCTTGTCAACACATGTAAAGGAGTAGCAATGGAAGAAAAACCAGAAATGAATTTCCTCCAATACTGAACCGCACCCAGAAAACTTCTGATTTTAGTAACGGTCTTAGGCCGTGCCAAGTTTACAATGACAGTAACCTTGGCTGGGTCCACTCGCAGGTGGCCTCCACCAATGATATGGCCTGGATATATTAAAGAAGTTTTAACAAATTCACATTTTTACATTTTTACATAAAGCTTTTCCTTTCTCAGTACATCTAAATTTTTTTTCACATGTACAACATGCTCTTCCCAAGTGTTGCTAAACACAAGGATATCATCTAGATATACAATTACAAAATCATCAATGAATGAACGAAAGACATCATTCATGACCCGCATGAAAGTAGCAGGTGCGTTACAAATCCCATAAGGCATCACAAGCCATTCATACAAACCCTGTTTCATCTTAAAAGTTGTTTTCCAAGCATCATGCTCAGCGACGCGGATTTGATGATACCCACTACGCAGATCCAATTTTTTAAAGTAAGTTCCATGTTTCAACTGATCAAGCAAATCATCAATGCAGGGAAGAGGATACCTATTTTTAATGGTGATTTTGTTAAGGGCCCTGTAGTCGATACACATCCTCCACGACCCATCCTTCTTTGGAACCAAGACTATGGGAGAGCCACAAGGAGAAGTACTGGGCCAGATGACCCCCTTCTCAATCAGCTCCTGAACCTGCTTCTTGATCTCCTCATTCTGCATTACAGACATCCGGTACATGGCTATGTTCGGGAGTGGCACATCCCGCTGCAAATGTATCTCATGCTGAATCTCTCTCTTCGGTGGTAACCCCTCCGGATCTTGAAACAAATCATCATACTCAGAAATGATGTCAATCAGTTCAGGTTTATGCTTAGGATCACATTCTTCAAAATATTTAAAGACTTCATCATTTTTCGTCTTAACCATCATCAACACAAAGTTCTTACTAGCATTTACCAACCTCTTCATTTGTCCTCCAGAGACTTGTTAGAATAATCAACCCATAGTATTTACCCACTTAGACATTATTTCATTTATTTTGTCTTATTTGCCTAGTCCATGAGTCCCACCATGTGCAAGTAGCTAATTGCCTATACATAGAGGTCAAACTTGCCATTATTGACTCATGGAGCGCTTTGGAAAGTCCTGGGAATCAAATCTGCTTTATTCCTGGCCTCCTAGGTGCCCATCTACTTTTTCTGCTTTATTCCCTGCTTTTTCGGTGTTTTAAGGCACATAGGAAAGCAAGACTAGGTGAGGTGAATCAGCTTTGTTGCCTCTTCCTCCTCCACTCATTC
>LPNX010183922.1:157506-178401 GCA_001517045.1 Pseudotsuga menziesii
TGAACTGCCATTTGACCACTCTTTATCTTGCCCATGCGCCCTTGCTAATTCGTGGTGTCCTTGATAGATTTGGGATCAGCTTTTTACACCTATGGGGGATTTGCCTATTTTGGGTAAGCCTGCTTTATGCTAGATTTGGATGCTTCCTCATGCATTCGATTTTCTCATGTATTCTATATATTCAGCAACCTATGTTATTACAGGGTTGGCTATTGTACACTCAGTTAATATAATTTTGTGTTACAGCTCCATATTCAGTCTCCATTGTTGATAATTTTGCATGATCAATTGTTAATTGCTGTGAGTGAAATTAATCTACTGCAGGCCTGAATTTCTACAAGACTATTGCTAGATTTGTTTTTATCTTATGTGCTTGTACAATATATTCCATACCTTCTTTAAAAAGATGATAATTATTTTGCTCTCTATAAAAGACTGATTTTCGGTCATACAAATATGGAATTCCAAGTACAATTCCACAAATGTCAAGTGGTACTACATCCAATTATACCTCATCCCTAAAAATTTTAGTAATTGTAAATTTTAATACACATTTCCTTGTAACTTGCAATCGTGTATCATTAGTAACCCAACCTAGAGGATAGGGCTTTTCATGAGGCACAGTAACTAAATGCAACTTCTTAACCACTTCTTCTGATATCAGATTTACTTGTGAACCATTATCAAACAATGTATCAATCTTTGTGTGATTTGCAATGACACGAACATGAAACAGTGCACTTCTATCTTCATCATTTTGCTTAGAAGTAGATGGAAGACTTGTACTTGCACTAGAACTGGATTGTGCATCAATGGGAAGTGAGATACTTTTATCCTTACCTTGGATTCCGACAGCTATAACTTTTGTTTCATCACCTGAGTCGAATCCTAAGTCTTGAATAGTTGCTACAGTATCTTTTTCTTTACGTTTGTCTTTGTTTCCTCTGTACTTCTTTGGCCTTAAATTCGGACGAAGTTTCCAACACTTAGAGACATCATGTCCCTTTTGACAATGCGAACACGTAGGATTTTCACCTTCTTTCTTAACAGTAGCCATCTTCTTTTTCCCCTTATCTTTACCTTTTGATTCACTGTCAAATTTAAATGACTTCTTCACAAAAGTATCATTAGCATGCTTACCCATGGCTTCTAAATGGGTAGCTTGAACACATACATCATCCAAATTACTGGGATTAAACATCAACAAGGTATGTTTCAAATAAGAATGCATGCCACCAATGTACTTAAGAAGATTTTCCTGTGTATCTAGTGAAACATTCAATGCAATAGCCCTCTTTCTGAATTCATGAGTATAATCTTGAATGATTTGTCCTTTAGCTTGTCTAAACATTTTCCAATTCATGGTTAATTGTTGCATGTGACCTAAAGGATAAAATTGCTTCCTCAATACTTCAATGAATTCATTCCAAACTAAAATAATTTTACCATTCTTTCGAAGATCTTGCTGAATCTTGCTCTCCCACCAAGTAAGAGCCATTCCATTCATTCTCAAAGTGGCCAATTGTATTCTGAAAGGGTCATCATTAATGCCCTGCACCCTGCAATATACTTCAAGCTGCTTGATCCAATTGTCTAATTTTTCAGCATCTACAACTCCATTATAAATAGGTAATTCAAATTTTACATCCAATTTGAAATAAGGCATATTAGGACTTGCATTATGAGAAGTATGAGAAGAAGAAAAATTTTGTTTAGTATCAAGAGGATCACCGTCACCTCCTACTCCTTTACCCTTTTCTTCTGGCTTCACTTCTGCATCTCTGGATGAAGATCCTTCTTCTTTCTTCTTCCTTTCTGCTCGCTCTTCGAGTAGAAGTTCCATCATGGCTTTCATGCTCATAAAATCCTCTAGAAACTCAGTTTCAGACATAACAGGTTTTTCCCATTCAGTATGTCCTTCTTCTTCCCCTCTGGGAGAAGACATGGTTCTTGAGAATGTTCTCCTGGAGCCGATCTCAGGATCTCCTTCAACTAATTCTCCTTCACCAAGCTTTAACCTGGACCTGGTAAGCATTCACAAACTTGCACAACAGTCAACCAGCTCTGATACCATAATACGCTCTGTAGGAACTCAACTTTAGTGCATTAAACGTTTGTTGTAAAAGAATGCGTGCAACAGGTTAATTAAAGGAACAACATTAACAAAAATTAAATGCTCAGAACAGGAACAAAAAACAAGACTGATAAATAGATGCCAAGCAGAAAACACAGAACCATAGTTACCAACAGAAATTGATAACAGAGTTCACCCCCTCCACTAGGCTACGTCTCTGGGTCCCTCTCCAATGGGAACCGATCCAATTAATTTAAAATGGTACAAATGGTTCTGGACTAATCACCAAAAGTGGACATTAACAGTAAAGTCTTCAAGACCTCCTCTCTGAAAGTTACAAAACTAGACTTCAAAGGACAAAAGAAGCCAAGTTATAACTGAGAATAGTCGACTTCAATAGCATGTGGGTAGTTTTACAGCAAACTCTGCAAGCCTGCATTCTCAACGAACTGAGTCCCCCCCAATCGTCCTCTATTTAAGCCTCATAAGTAACGGATTTGCCTTCTTTCACACAGCTGTTACCAAGGAGACAAAAAGTAAAAGAAATGCGACTGTTCACATCCCCTGCCAAATTCCCACTTGTTAGCATAGCCGGCTGTTCATCTTCATAACTGAACCAAAGAACCTATTACCAATGCGTGGGTTCCATTCCCTGAAACGTGGCATCAAAACTATATAAGAAAACCATTTTGAAAATGTCACCGCGTGAACGCATTGCAGTGTTTGGGTTGGAAGTTTTATTATCTGGGCTTCCGCCATTGCGGAAGAGTGATACGCAATGGGCTCCGGTGTTTCACTCCGCTGATCTCTGTCTCAATCGGCTGTCAGCTGGTTTTCGCGTCGGAAGTCTTGTTACTTTGGTTTCTGCAGTTGTGGATGGTGCACCACTTATTTTTTCAATTCAGTCGAGTTAATTCGCCGATCTTTTAAGTTTTGGGCTTCCGCCGTTGTGACTGCCAGAAGCATTGTTCTTTCGATCAAGCTTGTGGGCATCATTACAGACTGCTTATCGCTCCTACCTCCGATCCGTCAGAATGTCCCTTAAGCTTCCGCCATTGCGGAAGGGGAAAAGCTTTCGATCCCCAACGTTGTGGAGGAGGAAAGGCTTCCGAGCCCCACCGTTGCGGAAGGGAAAAGATTCTGATCCCCGACGTTGCGGAAGAGGAAAGGCTTCCGAGCCCCACCGTTGCGGAAGGGAAAAGCTTCGAATCCCCGACGTTGCGGATGAGGAAAGGCTTCCGAGGCCTGCTGTTGCGGAAGGGAATTTTTTTTGATCCCCGACGTTGCAGACAAGGAAAGGCTTCTGAGCCCCACCATTACATAAGGGAAAATGCTCTTCTATCCTCTGAGATGCATGGCTTCTTGCTGTATCCGCCGTCTGATTTCCTTCACACGTGGCTTCTATGAACCATGTACCATATTGGATCGTTAAGGAGGAATAATCCACTGGATCAATCCTCCCCATTGGAGATATTTTGGACCACCAAAAGCCTGAATTATTCTGCAAGTAAGTGAGGGTAAAGTTCCCTCACTTTACCAATCTCCATCCATATTGCTTTGCTAGGATGCATTCCTTTCAGCCCCACTCGAAGGTACTCAGCATTCCCTCTTCGTGAAGTTCTTACATTTCTGTCAAGAATAACATTATCCTGCAACTCTCTCATATGTTCAGGTGCCAAATCATCAACTGAAGGAATCTGTATGTTAATTTCTTCATCCATGATCATAGGAGGCTCATACAGTTTAATATTCTCAACATTGACAACTGAATAAATTTTCATGTATGGAGGTAAATTCAAGCGAAAAGCATTAGTACCGATCTTTTCCAAGATCTCAAAAGGACCATACCTGATAGGTTTAAGCTTCTTACCTTCACCTTTTATACTTTCGTTGGTGATGTGTAACCAAACTCGGTCACCAACCTGAAACTGATGATCAATTTGATGCTTATCGTGCCTGGCCTTGTACTTCACCTGGATCTTCTCCAATTCTTCTTGAACTACCTGCTGCACTGCTTGGATTCTCTGAATGAACTTTAAAGCTTTATCTGAATCATGATGTCCATCCACTGTATCTTTTCCAAAAGAGAATCCCATCGGTGTTTTTGGCAGATAACCAAAACAAGTTTCAAACGGAGATTTTTTCGTGGAAGAATGAACTGCATGATTGTAAGCATGATGTATATACTGCAACTAATCATCCAAAAGTTTAGGATGCTTACTACAATATCCTCTGAGCAGCTGAACCACTGTTCTGTTCACTACCTCTGTTTGCCCAACGGTCTGTGGATGAAAAGCTGTACTTTTCTTCAGTTTAGTGTCCATAAGCTCCCATAAATATGATCAGAATTTTCCCAAGAACCGGGAATCCCGATCAGATACAATAGACGTGGGCAGCCCAAAATGTACACAAACATTTTGAAAGACTAAAAGAGTAGTTTGTTCAGCAGTGATATGCTTGTTACATGGCATTATGATACACATTTTGCTGAATCTATCCACAACGACATATAGGTAATCATGTCCTTTTCTAGACATAGGTAGTCCCCCTACAAAGTCCATAGAAATACTTTCCCAAGGACGATAAGAAACTGGAAGAGGAGTGTACAAACCCAATTTCCTATTGCTAGGCTTACTTGTTGCACACATAACACTACCCCTTATATATTTAGCTACAGTTTCTTGCATTTGAGGCCAATAACAATGATTCTGCAATACAGACAATGTCTTACTTACTCCAAAATTTCCTGCAATCAATGAACTATGTGCTTCCTGAATCACATGCACTCTTTCTTTCTCTAGAATACAGAGTTTACCGAGATGATACAAGAGCTGATTATGCACATAATAGTTCTCTTCCTGTTTACCATGTATTCATGATGCATATACTTTCTTAAAATCTTTATCTTTTGCATACTGTTCAATATAAATTTCATGTGTTAATGAACTGTTCTGAAGAATGATTGAAGCATTTGTAGGTGGCCCTGATAACATGTCTGCTACTTTATTCTGAATTCCCTTTTTGTACTTAATTACGAGATGAAACTGTTGTAAGAACCCCATCCATCTTAAATGCCTACTTTGTTGTATTTTAGTTTGAGATTGTAAATATTGAAGTGGCGGATGATCAGTATGTATGACTGTCTCTTTTCCCATGATATAATGTTTCCACTTCTTCACACTCTGTACTAAAGCATACAATTCTTTGTCATAGGTCAGATAGTTACTTACCGTAGTAGAGAATGTTTCTGAATGGTAACAGACTAGCTTTCTTCCTTGCATCAAAACCGCTCCCACGGCAAACCCACTAGCATCGGTTTCGATCTAAAATGGCTGCTACAAATCTGGCAATGTCAGAATTGGTGCTGTGCTAATCTTTTCCTTCAAAGTGTCGATGGCTCTCTGATGCTTGCCTCCCCACTAGAAGATTTATTTGATGCTTATCAACGCATGTAAAGGAGCAGCAATGGAAGAAAACCTAGAAATGAATTTCCTCCAATACTGAACCGCACATAGAAAACTTCTAATTTCAATAATGGTGTTAGGCCGTGGCCAGTTAACAATGACAGCAACCTTGGCTGGCTCCACTCGCAGGTGGCCTCCACCAATGATATGGCCTGGATATACTAAATTTGTTTTAGCAAATTCACATTTAGACATTTTTACATAAAGCTTTTCCTTTCTCAGTACATCTAATTTTTTTTTCACATGTACAACATGCTCCTCCCAAGTGTTGCTAAACACAAGGATATCATCTAGATATACAATTACAAAATCATCAATGAATGAATGAAAGACATCATTCATGACCAGCATGAACGAAGCAGGTGCGTTACAAATCCCAAAAGGCATCACAAGCCATTGATACAAACTCTGTTTCATCTTAAAAGCTATTTTCCAAGCATCATGCTCAGCGACACGGATTTGATGATACGCACTACGCAGATCAAATTTTCTAAAGTAAGTTTTATGTTTCAACTGATCAAACAAATCATCAATGCGGTGAAGAGGATACCTATTTTTAATGGTGATTTTGTTAAGGGCTCTGTAGTCGATACACATCCTCCACGACCCATCCTTCTTTGGAACCAAGACTATGGGAGAGCCACAAGGAGATGTGTTGGGCCGGATGACCCCCTTCTCAATCAGCTCCTGAACCTGCTTCTTGATCTCCTCATTCTGCATTACAGACATCCGGTACATGGCTATGTTCGGCAGTGGCACATCCTGCTGCAAATGTATCTCATGCTGAATCTCTCTCTTTGGTGGTAACCCCTTCGGATATTGAAACAAATCATCATACTAATAAATGATGTCAATCAATTCAAGTTTATTCTTAGGGTCACATTCTTCAAAAGATTTAGAGACTTCATCATTTTTCATCTTAACCATCATCAACACAAATTTCTTACTAGCATTTACCAACCTTTTCATTTGTCCTACAGAGACTATTGCTAGATTGGTTTTTATCTTATGTGCTCATACAATATATTCCATACCTTCTTTAGAAAGATTATACTTATTCTACTTTCTATAAAAGACTACTTTCCGGTCATACAAATATGGACTCCCAAGTACAATTCCACAAATGTCAAGTGGTACTACATCCAATTCTACCTCATCCCTAAACTTTTCAGTAATTGTAAATTTTAATACACATTTCCTTGTAACTTGCAATCATGTATCATTAGTAACCCAACCTAGAGGATAGGGATTTTCATGAGGCACAGTAATGAAATGCAATTTCTTAACCACTTCTTCTGATATCAGATTTACTTGTGAACCACTATCAAACAATGTATCAATATTTGTGTGATTTGTAATGACACGAACATGAAACAGTGAACTTCTATCTTTATCATTTTGCTTAGAAGTAGATGGTAGACTTGTACTTGCACTAGAACTGGATTGTGCATCAATGGGAAGAGAGATACTTTTATCCTTACCTTGGATTCCGACAGCTATAACTTTTGTTTCATCACCTGTGTCGGTGTTATAGCGGATTTCACCACACTAGGTGAATCACACATTGTATGGCCTTCCCTTGTCCCGCTGCAGACTCATTAGCCCCTTTGGACCACTTTATATCTTTTGATGTTACCTTGATCATCCCCAAAAAACATTACAATATTGATATACGCGGCTTTTTCCCCGATAACCGCGTACATACACGGGTATTCCCTCTATAGTCACATACATCGGGATGTGTGCATAAATCCAAATCCTTTTGGACTGTTCCTTGACTTGGATCCGACTCATTCGACTCTTGGCCTTCCATATGCCTTGAGATCGCTCGGATTCGACCCTTCATTATCCCATGTGAAGCTATATAAGGAACCCTTTGGTACATTGAAGAGGGGGGAGATAAGAGAACTTTGAGAGTAACAAAACTATAGTCCATTGTTGCCAAGATTTATGCTTGAGTCTGCATCCTTTTGTCCCTTGGAGCACTGTTGTGTTCTTCCCAAGCTTTCCTTTCACTAGTAAGCTTGCTATCGGAGTGATGGAGGATTGAGGTGGTGGAGGCCCAAGTGGGGGATTCAGTTTCCCTTAAGCTTCCGCCGTTGCGGAAGGGGAAAATCTTACGATCCCCGATGTTGTGGACGAGGAAAGGCTTTCGAGCCCCGCCATTACGGAAGGGAAAAGCTTTCGATCCTGGATGTTGCGGACGAGGAAAGGCTTCCGAGCCCCACCATTGCGGAAGGGAAAAGCTTCCGATCCCCAATGTTGCGGATGAGGAAAGGCTTCCGAGCCCTGCCGTTGCAGAAGGGAAAAGCTTCTGATCCCAGACGTTGCAGATGAGGAAAGGCTTCCGAGCCCCGCCGTTGTGGAAGGGAAAATGATCTTCTGTCCTCCGATTTGCGCAGCTTCTTGGTGTATCCGCCGTCCGGTTTCCTTCACGCGCGGCTTCTATGAACCATGTACCATATTGGATCATTAAGGAGGAATAATCCACCGGATCAATCCTCCCCACTGGAGAGATTTTGGACCACGAAAAGCCTGAATTATTCAGCAAGTAAGTGAGGGTAAAGTCCCCTCACTTTACCAATCTCCATCCATCTTGCTTTCCTAGGATGCATTCCTTTCATCCCCACTCGAAGGTACTCAGCATTCCCCCTTCGTGAAGTTCTTACATTTCTGTCAAGAATAAAATCATCCTGCAACTCTCTCATATGTTCAGGTGCCAAATCATCAACTGAAGGAATCTGTATGTTAATTTCTTCATCCATGATCATAGGAGGCTCATACAGTTTAAGATTCTCAACATTGACAACTGAATAAATTTGCATGTATGGAGGTAAATTCAAGCAAAAAGCATTAGTACCGATATTTTCCAAGATCTCAAAAGGACCATACCTGATAGGTTTAATCTTCTTACCTTCACCTTTCATCCTTTCTTTGGTGATGTGTAACCAAACTCGGTCACCAACCTGAAATTGATGATCAATTCGATGGTTATCATGCATGGCCTTGTACTTCTCTTGCCTCTTCTCCAACTGTTCTTGAACTGCCTGCTGCACTGCTTGGATTCTCTGAATGAAATTTAAAGCTTTATCTGCATCATGATGTCCATCCACTGCATCTTTGCCAAAAGAGAAGTCCATTGGTGTTTTTGGCAGATAACCAAAACAAGTTTCAAAAGGATATTGTTTCATGGAATAATGAACTGCGTGATTGTAAGCATGATATATATACTGCAACTGCTCATCCCAAAGTTTAGGATGCTTACTATAATATCCTCTGAGCAGCTGAACCACTGTTCTGTTCACTACCTCTATTTGCCCATCGGTCTGTGGATGAAAAGTTGTACTTTTCTTTAGGTTAGTGTCCATAAGCTCCCATAAAGTTGACCAAAAGTTTCCCAAGAACCGAGAATCACGATCAGATACAATAGACGTGGGCAGCCCAAAATGTACCGAAACATTTTGAAAGAATAAAGGAGTTGTTTGTTCAGCAGTGATATGCTTGTTACATGGCATTAAGATACACATTTTGATGAATCTATCCACAACGACATATAGGTAATCATGTCCTTTTCTAGACATAGGTAGTCCCCCTACAAAGTCCATAGAAATACTTTCCCAAGGACGAGAAGAAACTGGAAGAGGAGTGTACAAACCCAATTTCCTATTGCTAGGATTACTTGTTGCACACATAACACAACCCCTTATATATATAGCTACAGTTTCTTGCATTTGAGGCCAATAACAATGATTCTGCAATATAGACAATGTCTTACTTACTCCAAAATGTCCTGCAATCAATGAACTATGTGCTTCTCGAATCACATGCATTCTTTCTTTCTCTGGAATACAGAGTTTACCGAGATGATACAAGAGCTGATTATGCACATAATAGTTCTCTTCCTGTTTACCATGTATTAGTGATGCATATACTTTCTTAAAATCTTTATCTTCTGCATACTGTTCAATATAACTTTCATGTGTTAATGAACTGTTCTAAAGAATGATTGAAGCATTTGTAGGTGGCCTTGATAACATGTCTTCTACTTTATTCTGAATTCCCTTTTTGTACTTAATTACGAGATGAAACTGTTGTAAGAACCCCATCCATCTTAAATGCCTACTTTGTTGTATTTTAGTTTGAGATTGTAAATATTGAAGTGGATGATGATCAGTATGTATGACTATCTCTTTTCCCATGATATAATGTTTCCACTTCTTCACACTCTGTACTAAAGCATACAATTCTTTGTCATAGGTTGGATAGTTACTTACCGCAGTAGAGAATGTTTCTGAATGGTAACAGACTGGCTTCCTTCCTTGCATCAAAACTGCTCACATGGCAAACCCACTAGCATCGGTTTTGATCTCAAATGGCTGCTGCAAATCTAGCAATGTCAGAACTGGTGCTGTGCTAATCTTTTCCTTCAAAGTGTCGAAGGCTCTCTGATGCTTGCCTCCCCACTGGAAGATTTCTTTAATGCTTGTCAACGCATGTAAAGGAGCAGCAATGGAACAAAACCCATAAATGAATTTCCTCCAATACTGAACCGCACCCAGAGAACTTCTGATTTCAGTAATGGTGTTAGGCCGTGGCCAGTTTACAATGACAACAACCTTGGCTGGGTCCACTCGCAGGTGGCCTCCACCAATGATATGGCCTAGATATACTAAAGAAGTTTTAGGAAATTCACATTTAGACATTTTTACATAAAGCTTTTCCTTTCTCAGTACATCTAAATTTTTTTTCACATGTACAACATGCTCTTCCCAAGTGTTGCTAAACACAAGGATATCATCTAGATATAGAATTACAAAATCATCAATGAATGAACAAAAGACATCATTCATGACCTGCATGAAAATAGCAGGTGCGTTACAAATCCCAAAAGGCATCACAAGCCATTCATACAAACCCTGTTTCGTCTTAAAAGCTGTTTTCCAAGCATCATGCTCAGCGACAAGGATTTGATGATACCCACTACGCAGATCCAATTTTGTAAAGTAAGTTGCATGTTTCAATTGATCAAGCAAATCATCAATGCGGGGAATAGGATACCTGTTTTTAATGGTGATTTTGTTAAGGGCCCTATAGTCGATACACATCCTCCACGACCCATCCTTCTTTGGAACCAATACTATGGGAGAGCCATAAGGAGAAGTGCTGGGCTGAATGACCCCCTTCTCAATCAGCTCCTGAACCTGCTTCTTGATCTCCTCATTCTACATTATAGACATCCAGTACATGGCTATTTTTTGGGAGTGGCACATCCTGCTGCAAATGTATCTCATGCTGAATCTCTCTCTTTGGTGGTAACCCCTTCGGATCTTGAAACAAATCATCATACTCAGAAATGATGTCAATCAGTTCAGATTTATGCTTAGGGTCACATTCTTCAAAAGATTTAGAGACTTCATCATTTTTCATATTAACCATCATCAACATAAAGTTCTTACTAGCATTTATCAACCTCTTCATTTGTCTTGTAGAGACTATTGCTAGATTGGTTTTTATCTTATGTGCTCGTACAATATATTCCATACCTTCTTTAAAAAGATGATACTTATTCTGCTCTCTATAAAAGACCGCTTTCCGGTCATACAAATATGGACTCCCAAGTACAATTCCACAAATGTCAAGTGGTACTATATCCAATTCTACCTCATCCCTAAACTTTTTAGTAATTGTAAATTTTAATACACATTTCCTTGTAACTTGCAATTGTGTATCATTAGTAACCCAACCTAGAGGATAGGGCTTTTCATGAGGCACAGTAACTAAATGCAACTTCTTAACCACTTCTTCTGATATCAGATTTACTTGTGAACCACTATCAAACAATGTATCAATCTTTGTGTGATTTGCAATGACACGAACATGAAACAGTGCACTTCTATCTTTATCATTTTGCTTAGAAGTAGATGGCAGACTTGTACTTGCACTAGAACTGGATTGTGCATCAATGGGAAGTGAGATACTTTTATCGTTACCTTGGATTATGATAGCTGTAACTTTTGTTTCATCACCTGAGTCAGCTCCTAAGTCTTGAATAGCTGCTGCAGTAGCTTTTACTTTTCCTTTGTCTTTGTTTCCTCCATACTTATTTAGCCTTAACTCCGGATGAAGTTTCCAACACTTAGAGACATCATGTCCCTTCTGACAATGCAAACACGTAGGCTTTTCACCTTCTTTCTTAACAGTAGCCATCTTCTTTTTCCCCTTATCTTTATCTTTTGACTTGCTGTCAAATTTAAATGAATTCTTCACAAAAGTTTCATTAGCAGGCTTATCCCTAGCTTCTAAATGGGTAGCTTGAACACATACATCATCCAAATTACTGGAATTAAACATCAACAAGGTATGTTTCAAATAAGAATGCATGCCACCAATGTACTTAAAAAGAGTTTCATGTGTATCTCGTGAAACATTCAATGAAATAGCCCTCTTTCTGAATTCATGAGTATAATCTTGAATGCTTTGTCCTTTAGCTTGTATAAACATTTTCCAATTCATGGTTAATTGCTACATGTGACCTAAGGGATAAAATTGCTTCCTCAATACTTCAATGAATTCATTCCAAACTGAAATAATTTTACCATTCTTTCGAAGATCTTGTTGAATCTTGCTCTCCCACCAAGTAAGAGCCATTCCACTCATTATCAAAGTGGCCAATTGTATTCTGGAAGGGTCATCATTAATGCCCTGCACCCTGCAATATACTTCAAGCTGCTTGATCCAATTGTCTAATTTTTCAGCATCTACATCTCCATTATAAATAGGTAATTCAAATTTTACATCCAATTTGAAATAAGGCATATTAGGACTTGCATTATGAGAAGTATGAGAAGAAGAAAAAGTCTGTTTAGTATTAGGAGGATCACCATCACCTCCTACTCCTTTACCCTTTTCTTCTGGCTTCACTTCTGCATCTCTGGATGAACATCCTTCTTCTTTCTTCTTCCTTTCTGCTCACTCTTCGAGTAGAAGTTCCATCATGGATTTCATGCTCATAAAATCCTCTAGAAACTCAGTTTCAGACATAACAGGTTTTTCCCATTCAGTATGTCCTTCTTCATCCCCTATAGGAGAAGACATGGTTCTTGAGAATGTTCTCCTCGAGCCAATCTCAGGATCTCCTTCAACTAATTCTCCTTCACCAAGCTTTAACCTGGACCTGGTAAGCATTCACAAACTTGCACAACAGTCAACCAGCTCTGATACCATAATATGCTCTGTAGGACCTCAACTTTAGTGCATTAAAAGTTTGTTGTAAAAGAATGTGTGCAATAGGTTAATTAAAGGAACATTATTAACAAAAATTAAATGCTCAGTACAGGAATGAAAAACAAGACTGATAAACAGATGCCAAGCAGAAAACATAGAACCAGAGTTACCAACAGAAATTGATAATGGAGTTCACCCCCTCCATTGGGCTATGTCTCTGGGTCCCTCTCCAATGGGAACCGATCCAATTAATTTAAAATGGTACAAATGGTTCTGGACTAATCACAGAAACTGGACATTAACAGTAAAGTCTTCAAGACCTCCTCTCTGAAATTTACAAAGGTGGACTTCAACAGACAAAAGAAGCCAAGTTATAACTGATAATAGTCGACTTCAACAACATGTGGGTAGTTTTACAACAAACTCTCCAAGCATGCGTTCTCAATGAACTGAGTCCCCCCCAATCGTCCTCTATTTAAGCCTCATAAGTAACGGATTTTCCTTCTTTCACACAGCTGTTACCAAGGAGACAAAACGTAAAAGAAATGCAACTGTTCACATCCCCTGCCAAATTCCCACTTGTTAGCATAGCCGGCTGTTCATCTTCGTAACTGAACCAAAGAACCTATTACCAATGCGTGGGTTCCATTCCCTGAAACGTGGCATCAAAACTATGTAAGAAAACCATATTGTAAATGTCCCCGCGTGAACGCATTGCAGTGTTTGGGTTGAAAGTTTTATTATCTGGGATTCCGCCATTGCGGAAGAGTGATACGCAACGGGCTCCAGTGTTTCACTCTGCTGATCTCTGTCTTAATCGGCTGTCGGCTGGTTTTCGAGTCGAAAGTCTTGTTACTTTGGTTTCCGCAGTTGTGGATGGCGCACCACTTATTTTTTTGATTCCGTCAAGTTATTTTGCTGATCTTTTAAGTTTTGGGCTTCTGCCATTGCGGCTGCCGAAAGCATTGTTCTTCCAATCAAGCTTGTGGCCGTCGTTGTGGACTGCTTATCGCTCTGACTTTCGATCCTTTCAAATTTCTGTTAAGCTTCCGTCGTTGCGGAAGGGGAAAAGCTTCCGATCCCCGACGTTGCGGATGAAGAAAGGCTTCTGCGCCCCACCGTTGCGGAAGGGAAAAGCTTCCTATCCCCGACGTTGCGGATGAGGAAAAGCTTTTGAGCCCTACCGTTGCGGAAGGGAAAAGCTTCCAATCCCCGACGTTGCGGATGAGGAAAGGCTTCCGAGCCCCGCCATTGTGGAAGGGAAAAGCTTCCGATCCCCAACGTTGCAGACGAGGAAAGGCTTCCGAGCCCTTCCATTGCAGAAGGGAAAATGTTCTTCTGTCCTCCGATCTGTGTGGCTTCTTGGTGTATCCGCCATCTGATTTCCTTCATGTGCAGCTTCTATGAACCATGTACAATATTGGATCGTAAAAGTTTCCTGTAATTTCAAAAAATTTAAATAACAGAAAAATTTCCTATTAGTAACAAGTTTAATATCATACTTTATTTTCCTAGCAGTAAGTGCTTGGCGCGCCCATAGGTCTCTTAGTATTTAAACTGGTCTCTGATACCACTTGTAATGTCCCTAAAAATTGAAAATAAAAAATAAATTATTAGGCTAGTAAATACTACCTATACGGAACATTATTTGACTTGCCGAAATATATCGTACCCTACATTAACATTGTTTACTCATAAGTTGTTCTTATGTTTTGCCCTTTCACTTTTAGTCATTATTATTAATGTATTTTACTTACGATGCCATACTATTGTTTACTGTTGAATTCTTATGTTTATACATTTGTCGCGTATGTGTCGTTACCTGAATTATATGGTTCATCCTTTCGGCATAGTTTTACTGGTTATTTTATAAGGTCCCAACTTAACTTTGTTTGTGGGAACAAAGTTGGCGGACTGGCAAGACGTGTTCACCCATGATGATCTTAGAGGTAAAGTATTCACTTGACTAGCAGGATTACTTAGTTCTTTGAACTAAGGCACCTCTATTATCTTGTATGCAGATCTCACTTAGCGATGGGGTTTTAAAGAACATTAAACACTGTGATTATTAACATACCTAGTGTTCGTTATTACACTTCATTACAGACTCTTATTATAGCGAGTTAAAATTACCACTTTCATTATTGTCTTAACAAAGTTTAATTCAATTATTTCATATATTTATTCCTCTATGTATTTACACTTCAGGTTTATTTATTATAAGTATTAGCATGTCTCTTGTTTTTAATTGCAGGTTATATAGTTGGTTACGTATCAGACCTTGATCTTATTCTAGGCAAAGTTATTATCATGGCATACTTCGTATGCCATTGTTCTTAAGCTTTACACTTATGACAACAAGGGAGACTAAGTTCTAGACTTTAACCTAGGGTGTACACCTTATTTATATACGTTATGCCTTGTGGCTTAAACCTTGCACCAGCACATACTTTGCATAGACTATGTACTAAACAAAATATTGCAATGTATTAACCATGTAATAAATTAAGACTTGCGTTTAAGTATTTGGGGTGGCGAAAATACCATATGTTAAAGGGTTTAATCCTTGCATGGGAAATGGAATCCATTTCCATGAAACAAAACTATGGAAGAGTGTGTTTGGTATTTGGTAATGGACACCAGCTGGTGCCATTAATGCTCCTCGTTTTTCGTGGCATCCCCAAGCTTAGAGCTTGGCTCACGATGGTCTTGGAATTTCATTTGGGTCTGTTGAGGTATGTATTTGGTTAATGTTAAGCATATATGATATGGCTGTTGATTGAGTTCTACGACTTGGGTTTGAATTCCCATGGGGTTCAAAGTCATGACCTCTGTTTATAATTACAGAGTTCTTTATAATTTGTGTTTTTAAATGTTTTACTTGGTGTAATTATAGGCAATAGTTATGAGGGTCCTTTAAAATATTTATGCATGCAATTATGATATGGTTTAGTTAGGACTATGGATTTTATATATGTGAACGGAGATTTGATCTTGGACCAAATGTATAGTCACAATGCTTACTATTTTCCTTTATTTATGATGATGAATTTTTAAATCGAATGTTTTACTATTTTGCAAGTATTTAATGTACAAACCTTGAAAGGTCCTTTAATGGTTTATTTATCTTAGATCTTAATGTAGAATTCTTATAGATAGTATTTTGATTTGTTTATGTTTGATGTCTATATATGTTTATATATATACATAGTAGTTCAGTTTGTAGATAGTACCTTAGGTTATAAAGATTGTAAGTTATACCTAAATGTATTTAGAACCTACTTCTAAGATTAATCTATTTAAATCTATAGCATGTCTCTAGTGACAAATGGAATATTTCAGTAGAGTATATAAATACTAACTGAACAATAATAGCAGGTCTGAAATAACCTAGTTTGTAGATAACCCAGTTTTATTAGTAATAATACTACATAAACTAAACTAGGGTGTAGAACCCTTGATGAACATTACTAAATAGATTGAACTTGTAGAAATAAACCAATAAATAAACCCTGGATAACCTGGTATAGGAAATCACTTACATCCTAGGGTTAATACTTTAAGATGCAAACCCTAGCAGTTTTAAACAGAGAAACATATACATTGGGTTAGGAAATGCAAAGTAATCATTTACCTAACATAGCTAGGGTTTATTATAGGAAGTAGAATAGACACTCTAGGGATTCATACCTGTAAATTGAAGCTTTTTTAATGGTTGAACCTGGATACTTAAATAACCAACATTAACAATTCAAGATAGATCTAACCTTTGTCTTTTATGACGAAATCACTTGGGAACTACTGGTACATTCCACCCAACCATCACCTGGAACCGTTCCTGGTTTAAATTTGGTTCCCCCCAAGATGGATTCCAACATGCAAGTAACTTAGAGCTCCTAAGGTAGGGTTTTCTATCTGGTATATCGGATCTGGATCAGTTGTCCATTTTCCTTCCACGAAAATGTTCTCCAAGAATTTACTTGAGAGCATACATGAAGAAAAGAATGACTTCTCTAATGATAGATCAGAACCCCAAGCATTTTCTTAGCTTGAGTCTTTATAGAAAGAATTTTTAGTCAAATGGATAGTTAAATCAAGAAACCTTGGTTTCTTGATTTAACCATTTTCAATTACATTGGTTAATTATTAATATTTAACTTAGGAACTTTCGTCTAGTTCCTAGTTAGACTTTTTAGGTTTTGGAATATTTATTATCTTTACATAATAAATAATAATTGGATGGAGTTTTTATTTTTATTTCATCATTGATATTATAATTATATTTAACTCTTTATACATACCATGTATAAAGTACATAATAATATAACACTTGTTAACAGTTGTCTTTGGGCATCATATACCATGATCCCTAGACTTAATGACACTTCTTCATTAAGGTCAAGTAGGTAGATGGTTTAGCTATACTAGGTGTAATATCCCAAATATTTATATTCTCTAATGTTCTATGATAGTGCTGACTCGCACACTCAATCTCATACAAATTTGCAAAATAACTATGCATGAAAACTTGCCATGCAAAAAATCCCTAAAATATAGCTGAATTAGGGTTAGGGTTTTGCAAAGAGAAATTAACACTTACCACTTATATTCTGGATGATAATGACTCTAGAGATTGCTGCATGCATAAGGATCTGGATGGGTGGTCTAATAATGTTGTTTTCCTCCGGTGTTACCACCCTGCAGTACCATAAAAACATTCCAAAATAAAGGTGGCGTTTTGTAGAAGGAGAGGTCCGTTCAGGCTGAAAATTTTTGAGCTTGTCCATCTGTTGATGCTAGAGAGATGGCCTGGAACATGCGGAGGTTTGGATGCCTCTAAGTGCCCTAGTGAATTGGTTAGCAGTTCTGTTGCTCACACCCCCAACTGATCTGTTTGGCTGATAGCTGCACTCCAGGTGAGAAAACTAATGGCTGATAATTACAGCATATTGTAGGATAGGCCTACTGAGAAAGAGGAAGCTGACGTGCAAAAGAAAGACTGGGTTTTGTTGTCCTAGTGAATCCTTCTGTGTTTTCCCTGCTACTTCTGGCTGCAAACATGGATCTGAGAATGTGTTGGATCTCTGAATACTGTAGTATATGATGGATTTAATGGATTAACCTGGATGATCTATCCCAATAAGAGACTAGGGCAGATATCTCATTGTCGAAGCCTCACTAGATGAAGACATTGTCTCCAACCCCAACATTCGCATATGCATGATGTGTTGATGCTCGATACTCTAAAATCAATCAACCATAACAATAGATATTTCCTTAAGTCCCATAACCCTTCTTAAATAGATGTTCATATGATTTTAGGGTTTTCATGTCACTTTTAGGGTTTATGCTTCACTTTGGCATGCATGCAATTCTAATTTGATGTTGACTTTAACACTGACTAAACAAGGCCTGCATGCTCCGCATGCTTTAGGGTATGAACTATGATGGCCTTCTTTCTACATTGATGACTTAATAATACTGAATTGATGTATATTTCTTCTCCTAGTGCTATTACTCCTCATTTATTCCCTTTTTATTGAAAATGGAACATTACAGTCCTCCCTCGCCAAAGATTGCTTGTCCTCAATAAAATCCAACGCAACTCCACAATCAATCAAACTGAACCAAATGAATTCGGGGATGATACCAGGGTCCCAAATTATCCTAGGATATTTGTAGCACCCTATGCTCAAAGCAATACATTGCATGACACCATCACAAGATATCCCATAGAATCCTCCTATAAGTAGAGTAGCTAACCAGGCTGTAAACAAGGTACCATCACAATAGACCTCCTGAAAGCATCCTCTAGTAATCACCAAACTACTAGTCACTGTAATCCCAAGGTCCCAAATCAATATGAGAATTTCAGATCTAAAAATGCATCCACTTCTACCCTGCATAGTATCAACACAAGGAGAATCCTGAAGACTCCCAAGTAACCCCATCAGTAAACATTGTATCCATCCCTCATAAGGTCTCCCACCTGGATCCCAATGCAAACTTGTGCATCTTTCATCCCAAATATCCCAAGGCTCTTGTGGGAATATACCCTTGGCTAGGAATGTCTTCCTAAGAATCACCCACTCAACAAGACACCAACTCTTAATCTCTCTCCAATCCAATCCCCAAAAAGGACATTGTCCATAAGCACCATCACAAGGAATAATTCTATCAAGATGACATTCAACCCTTTCGATTTCAACTAGAATGCTAATATACTGCTACCTAATTTCTCATTCCTAGACAACCTATAAAAACCATCGTCCATTATGCAAATGTGGACTCAAGCTACTGCAAGACTTGTCTATGTACTCCTGAAGAGGAATGATTTTAAATGCAATAGCATTTTTCTTCTACTTCCCCATCAAGGAATCTAAATAACCTTCAACACTAGAAATCCTAACCGCTGACTCGGTACATACAACTCGAAGAGATGTAATCTCAACATCTCATTGTAATATGTTGTCCCGGAGTATCTTGGTCTTCTCTTTCATTGCTATAGTTCTTTCTTTAACACGTTCAATATTCTTTCAGTGACTATCATCTGGAAGCTCTATCTCATGCATGTATAAACTCTCCCTAACCTCCATGTGTGACTGCTCACTGTCTTGACTATTGTGCTCATTTCCTTGTACCTCATGTATTTCTCCTATCATAACTATCTGGACTCCTGTTGTAGGTGATGAAGAGTGTACCAACTCTAATTCCTCACACGACTTGTCCACAATATGACTAGTGAATGTGCTTATGTCACTAGATTCACATGATGGCTCTAATGTGATCTCCTCATGCACATCCTCATCATGTATTGTTAACTTCAAATGAATCTCACCAACAACATGTACTTCATGCTCATCTTTCTTCCCTCTCCTAACTATTCCTTTAAGGAGATCCTCATCCAAATCCTTGGGTTGGCTCCCAAACTTGATGGTGTAATAATATTGAAAGGACAATGCTGCACATACCTCATCACCCAAGGCTATATACTCTTGATATCGAGGCAAGTGTTGAAGTACTACCAACCTCTGGCAATTTACAGTCAAGATCCTTCTCATTCTCTTCATATTCTCACAAGTTGGCAAAGAAAAACTTTTGCAATGACATCCACTTCACCAACATCACTGACATGCATTTGCATGTAGAAGCATGTGTCAACTTGCACTTTTATTCAATTGCTATGTTCCCACAGCTAGCAAGGATCATGCTCTGATAGCACTATAATATCCCAAATATTGATATTCTCTAATGTTCTATGATAGTGTTGACTCGCACACTCAATCTCATACAAATTTGCAAAATAACTGTGCATGCAAGATCACCATGCAAAAATTTCCTAAAATATAGCTGAATTAGGGTTAGGGTTTTGCAGAGAGTAATTAACACTTACCACTGATATTTTGGCTAATAATGAGTCCAAATATAGCTTCATGCTTAAGGATTCAGATGGGTGTCTAACAATGCTCTTTTCCTCTGGTGTTACCACCATGCAGTACTATTAAAACCCTCCATACTGAAGGTGATGTTTTTGTAGGAGGAGAGGTCCGTTCAGGCTTAAAATTTTTGAGCTTGTTCGTTTGCTAATGCCAAAGAGATGGCCTGGCACATGTGGAGTTTTGGATGCCTCTAAGTTCCCTAGAGAATTGATTAGAATTTTTGCTGCTCATGCCCCCAACTGATCTATTTGGATGATAGTTGCTCCAGGTGAGCAAACTGATGGCTGATAATCACTGCATACCATAGGATAGGCCTACTAATAAAGAGGAAGATGACATGTGGAGGAAATACTGGGTTTTTTGGTCCTAGTGAATCTTTCTATGTTTTCCCTGCTACTTCTGGTTGTAAACGTGGATTTGCTAATAACCCTTCAAATTGTGTTGGATCTCCGAATACTGTAGTATATGATGGATGCAATGGATAAACATGGATGATCTATTCCAATAAGAGACTAGGGTAGATATCTCACTGTCTAACCCTCGCTAACTAAAGACACCGTCTCCAACCACAATTGTCGCAGTTGCACATTGTGTTCACTAGTGGAAAATGAGAAATTAGTGACCAGGAGACCAAAAATTTTGGTCACCACAGTTTTTTTAAGGGATAAATGACCAAAATTCATAAATTTAAGTG
>LPNX010183939.1:8078-217571 GCA_001517045.1 Pseudotsuga menziesii
TTGTACATGGTGGGACTCATGGACTAGGCAAATAAGACAAAAATAAATGAATTAATGTCTAAGTGGGTAAATACTATGGGTTGATTATTCTAACAGATTTTAGGACTTAGAATTTTTTTTGAAATTCTTCTTCTCTCTCTTCCTTTCTGAACTTCATCAGTTTAGCTATCTTCTTTTCGTTGGAGAAATAGTTCAATCAGTAGCCGCAACAACGGCTCATCATTTTCAATCTTTTTTTGATCAGAGGTCCAATCCGTTAATGTGTTCTGATTGATGGCTAAATCATAACTTGATCGGCATCGACAGTCGAAATGTATTCTTGTCGGAAGGATAGTGCTCTAGGCTTCCACAATAGCGGGCACATGAACCACTAACTTCTTCCGATGGATGACGATTTCGGGCCTTAGAGAAATTTTTAAACTTTCTTTACGACGTCGACAGTCGTAGGCTCTATCTGACAGAAGGATAGTGTTCTAGTTGTCTGCAATGACGACGTAGATCATCTAATTCCTTCCACTGTTCATCGGCGATGAATACTACTAACATACTCCGATGGCCGACGAATTCTCACTTAGAAATTTTTTTCATAAATTCTGCACCATTGGCGGTCGGAGGCTCTACCCATCGGAGGCATAGTGTTCTAGCCATCCACAATGGAGGCGGTCAATAGGATAAGCATTGGCGATCCATCCATCTAAGCATTCCGATGTGTCGATGGCCAAACACTTAGAAATTTTCCAAAATTTTTCCTCCGCTATCTTCCGCCCCATCGGCCATTGGATCAACTATCCATCGAGTGGCCTTCCCACTAAGTGCTCCGATGGGCCGATAGTTCTGGCACTTAGAAAAAATTTTGTGAATTTTCTTGTCTTCACCCATCTTTAACTGGTTTCTTCAGGGCAGTAGCAAACCCGCCTCTGCTATCTGATCGGTCATGGCCCATTCAGGCCCATGTTGCAACCTTTAGCTCTGATACCATACTATAACATCCCCGACCATCTGAATGGAAAAGAGGATGCTACTAACACCAAACATATGGGAAAATAGCCCCATGAACATGAACAGGAATATAATGTTGAAATAAAAAGCTTAAACATAATACATACTAAGATGCATAATCCTTCATATACATAGTGGAAGCAAACATATATTCATTCAAGCGTTCCTGTAACACCTCGGTTTTGACCCCGTTGCATTAGATGTATATGATGTATATATTGTAAATGATCATGGTGTGGAGCTAAAGGCCAAGGCCCCACCATTGAATGGTTATGCTATGTTTCGGGTTGAAATTGTCACTGATGGTATATTGGGGCATGCGACATATATATTAAGTTTTGTCATCATGTAAATATGCATCTTTAATTAAATGAACCCAACCAGCTATGCTCACCGCAACTAAATTGAGAAGGGGCATGATTCTCATAAGGATAAGGGTGGGGGATGTCAAAACTTGGGCTATGGGGGGAAAGTCCATGTGTCACCACCCTATTTGAATTTCCCATATTTCCTTGTATTATCCAACTACCACTTTACTATTTTTACTGAGCAGTTGAGGCAGTTATGGCTGGGAGTGGAGTGTGGCAGGACTGTCTGTCCTTTCCCACATGCACACTTCAGCAGCAGATTGAACCTCACGATGGGAAGAATAATTACTACATGCCTCATTCCATTCTCTCAACTACGTATTCTCCATTGTCGATTCATCCTCATGCAGGGACGGTAGTCTTTTCATTCTCACGCGTAGGCATCTTTTCTATTTGATCTCACTCAGCTAGGAGGGGAGCCGCTTTGAGTTGTCATTCACGTTTTTCCACAGAGTGGAATATGGTGTGTTTTCCCTCTGTATTTTCGAGGTCTAGTGTAAAATTTCCTCATGCACAGGTTGAGAGTCTGCATATTCTTCCCTAGTGAGGCCTATGTAAGTCTTTTTCGACTACTTCATTATCCAGGAGGGACTGTTGTTTTCCCCACATTGTGAACTATGTTGCTGATACATTTGGAGACTACTGTAAGTTGCTTCGGAGTCGTTTTGGCCATGATAGGGCCAAGAATGACTCAGGAGTAGTTTCCCTATCTAAGCTATAACTGCTGATTGATTGCATGTGTGCAACGGTTGGTCTTCAGACTGTGTTGGGAGTAGGGATGGGGGCTTGGGTTGCTTGATAAACCTGGTGTGTTTGGAAACCACACAGACAGAGCTAGAGGGCTAGCTTTCTTCTCCACAATCCCTGAATAGCACTGGAATGGAAGTCAGGGCCTACGGGACTGTGTAGTAGAGAAGGGACCGATTCCTTGTGTTGGGTGTGTGTGGGTGTCTTAGAAGTTAGGCTAGTTTTGGTGTAGGTGTTCCTAGCTTTGTAATGGGCTCACCAACTTAGCATTTAGCCTTTCCCAGCTTGTGGATGGCCTGATAAACCCAACTGTGTTGGCTTGGCTGTGTTTTGTGTATCCTTGGCTATGTGTAAGCCTCCTCGTTCCTTATTCCTTTGGGAATCATGCCTAGCTCGGGGGTGGCAGCAATGCTGAGAGATTTAGGAGCATGCTAGCCTATGGTTGGGTGGAACATTGCAGCAATGTCGCTGGTTGCGGAACGAGTTCTTCATAAGATAAGTAATCTTGTCCATTTTACACCTGCAATCATTTTACTGTTAATGAATATGGTGAACATGTTGAATGCTTATATGAACGTATGTTGCTTCCGCTATGTATTATAAATAATTGTATTTGTGTATGTTCTATTTCAATGCATTTTGTTTCAACATTTTATGAATGCACATGTTCATGGGGCTAGTTTCCCGGATGGTTAAGGCCATGGTAGCATCCTCTTCACCGGTCGGAGGGTCGGGGACGTTACAGTGTGGTACCAGAGCTTGCAGGTTGCAGCATGGGCCTCTATGGTCCGTGAAAGACCAGTTAGTAGAGGCATGTTGCCTTCTTCCTATAAGAAATTAGCGAATGACTGGAAAATTCACAAAATTTGTCTAAGTGTTTGAACTGTTGGTTCATTGAAAAAATTAGTGGGACAGACTTTCGATGTAGCAGAGAGCTAGGAGGAAGCACACCCAACGAAGGACAGTTGGAAGAAAATTGTGGAAATTTTTCTAAGTTTTCGTCGGCCGTCAGCAGAACTTAGTGGATGTGGGAGCCACAGTTTCAGCAGGGATTAGTCGAAGATCGCTGAAACACCGGCTCAATGTAGTGGAAGAAACGCTCGATATTGACTTTTGGCACCAACAAAAGTTTGTTGTTTAGACCGTCGATGGATGTTAGTGGAAAATAGTTGATCAAGCGCCCACCATTTTGAATGGCTAGACAACTACGCATCCGATGAGTGAGGCCTCCGACCGCTGACACTGTAAAGAAAGAAAGTTTAAAATTTTTTCTAAGGCATGAAATCGTCGGCTATCAAAAGAAGATAGTGCTTCATGTGTTCGTCATTACGGAAGCCTAGAGCAATAGTCTTCCGATAGGAAAAATATTCGACTACCGATGCGGTCAAAATCAGTTCATCGATTGAAAAGCATTAGTAGATTGGGCCATCGATCAGAAGAAGATCAAAGATGATGAGCCATCGTTGCGGCTGCTGAACGAACTAACCCGCCGATGCTTTAGTATTCCACTCGTCGATTCTGAGGTGTTAGTGGATTATGGAGCTGACAGAGTCTACGGAAGATAGAGAAAATTTTCATCGACAGAAGAAGAAAGTTTCAAAAAATTGTGTAATTGTTGAGGCTATCGATGATCGGTGATGGTTAGCTGTTTGGATCGGGGGAAGCTAGTGGATTGAACATCTGCCGTTGCGGCAGTCTAGGACACTATCCACCTGATGGTTAGTAGGTCTGACAGTAGATAATATCCATGGAACCCAAAGTGAGATTGCTTTCTGCCATTACAGCTGCCTAGAATACTAATCGCCCGACGCAATAACATAGCCAATCGCCGACACAGAGGAGGTAAGTTGCTATTTGGATCAACGCAACGACAGGAAGTATAGTGACTTGGATTGTCAATGAATAGAATATGGGAGAGCCGATGCCATGGAAGAAAAGGAGAGGGGGGGGGAATTCAAATTTTCTCTAAGGCATGAGATCATCGGCCATCGAGAAATGTTAGTGGATCAGATCGTCGATCAAAAAAAGTTCAATGAAGGTGACTCACTGTTGCGTCTACTTAGTCAACTAACCCTCCGACGCCGCAACAACTAGTGCTTCCAACCGTCGATATACTTACAGCTGTGGAATAATTAAGGATAATAGTCATTGACATCGCCAATCGAAAGTATAGATGTTTTCCCGCGGAAACTGAAGTAAGAACACTTTCCACCGTTGCGGAAGCCGAGATGACTAACCAACCTATGCACAAGACACCTGACCATCGATGCAGCACATAGGCTGGTTTCACTGCCGATTAGGTTCAGAGAATTGGAGGTGGATCTAATACCGTGGAAGGAAATAGGTGAACAGTCCTCCACATCATCAATGCAGATAAAAAAATTTGGCGATTTGCCTGCCGAAACGCCAGAAAATTTGTGCGGAAGAGACCCAATGAAGAGAAGGAAACTTTGGGTTTTTCGAAGTGGAAATTTTCTCAGCAAATTCTGTGTTTTAGCATAATTGTTGTTTTATGAATTTCCAGAAGAAAAGGTAATTAATTTTGATTTATATTAATATTAATCATCTAATAGTTGCTACAAACACATTTGTAGAACTTTAGATAACTTCCAAGAGTAGTACTCTAGAAAGAACAGTGGGGTAAAGCCAGAGGTGGTTAAGTCATGAGAACCCATGATGGGTATGATGCTTGGGATTCTTACAAGCGAGCAAAAGATGCCATGGAAGAAAATGTCCGTAATGGGAATGACATCATTGAGTCCAATGGAAGGAGATTCCAAGAGACACTATCAGATGTTGCAGCCACCGTGAGAAGCTTGGTTAAAGCCAAGGAAGAACAACATCAGTTGAATGCTGCCATATTGCAGAGTTTGACAGATTTATAGAAAAAGATAGATTCTGGATGGGGTACATCAAGGCCAGAAGGCAGTAAGAGCAGTACTAGGAGAAGGAGAAGGACTTCTAGTGGATCATCTGACTCTGAAGAATCCAATGAGGATTCAAGTTCTTCTTCTCATCAAAGAAAAAGAAAGAGACACCATAGGGATCACTCTCGGGATGAATTTAAGAAAGCTAAACCTCCGACATTTGATGGTGAGGTAAAGACTGGAAAAGAAGCTAAAGCTTGGATTCTTGGGATAAAGAAGTACTTTCAAGTGCATGATTATTTAGGAAACATGAAGGCAAGCATTGCCATATTCAATCTGAATGGAAGGGCATCCAATTGGTGGGAACACTTCAAACAAGTAAAGAGGATCAGTGAAAGGAGGCTTAAGTGGAAATAGTTCAAGAAGTATTTCAAGCAGAAATACCTCTCTGATAGGTATTACGACGACAAGATTAAGGAGTTCCATGAGCTGAGATTGGGACAGCGGACCATGGAAGAATATGCAAATAAGTTTTTGGAGCTATTGAGGTATGTCCGGTACATCAGAGATGAAAAAGTGAAGGTCCATCATTTTCTGAGTGGATTACCTCAGTCTTACAAAGATAGAATTGATTTTTATGAACCCAGAACTCTTGTAGAAGCAATAAGGAAGGCTAAGTATTGCTATGAGCAAAGAAAAGGTAAGGCAAATTACCATAAGGCATGGAAGGACAAGAAGAACAAGAAGTATAACCAAATAAAGAAAGGTTTCAAACCTTCTAACTTCAGGAATTAGTAGAAGCAACCATCCCAAGCTGCAAGTAATCCAGTTGGACTGACAGGAGAAAAGCTTAAAGATCCACAACAGAATAGAGGGCCACTCCAATGTTGGAAATGTGGAGGATCTCACATGCACAGAAATTGTCCACTCGAGAATGAGAGTCCAAGGCCATCTTATAACATTTAAGAAGAAGAAACAATGGGTCAAGTAGTAAGGGAAGTCCCTACGATTTATGCAGCATTGGAGGACTGCCAAGCAGATCACCAGTCAACTATGGTTGAAGTAGCAAGTAAGATTGTTGAGCAATCTGTTTCTATTTTGATTGACCCTGGTTCTACTCACAGTTACATTACTCCTAGATTAGTGGAGATTTGTGCTTTTAAGAAGGTAAAGCATAGAAAATCTTGGTTAGTTCAGCTAGCCACTGGAACTAAGAGAAAATTCAATGAAGTGGTAGAGAAATGCCCATTGGTCATGAATGGATTGGTCACTTGTGTAGATATGAATGTTCTACCACTCAGTTCCCATGATGTTCTCATTGGAATGGATTAGTTAGAAGCTCACAGGGTGAAGCTTGACTATTACAATAAGACTTTCGAATGCATGAATGAAGAAGGGAACCTAGTAGTTGTGAAAGGTATTCCAAAGGTGATTTCAGTACGGCAGGTTTCAGCAATGCAGTTAAAGAAGTTTTGTAGGAAGGGTTGCCAGTTGTATGCAGCTCCTATTTTGGATACATCAGGAGATGAAACTCTGAGGTTGTAGGACTATCAGGTGTTATAGGAATTCAAGGATGTGGTTCTTGATGAGATTCCAGGGCTTCCTCCAAAGAGGGACATTGACTTCACTATTGAACTTGTTCCAGGAGTAGTACTAGTGTCCAAGGAACCCTACAGGATGAGTACACCAGAGATGCTAGAATTGAAGATGCAACTGCAAGAGTTGTTGGAAAAGAAGTATATCTGGCTGAGTGTGTCTCCTTGGGGAGCACCAGTTCTATTTGTAAAGAAGAAAAATGGTACACTCAGGTTATGTATTGATTACAGATAGTTGAACAAGGTTACTGTGAAGAATAAATATCCTTTGCCTAGGATTGATGACCTCTTTGATCAAATGAGAGGATAAAAGGTATTTTCCAAGATTGACTTGAGGTGTGGTTACCATCAGGTGAGAATCAAGGATGAATACATTCATAAGACAACCTTCAGGACAAGGTATGGACATTATGAGTTTGTAGTGGTGCCATTTGGCCTCACAAATGCACCAGATACATTTATGTGCCTTATGAATAGTGTCTTTAGCAGGTATTTGGACAAGTTTTTTCTTGTTTTCCTTGATGACAATCTTGTTTATTATAAGAATGAGAAAGAGCATGAAGAGCATTTGAGTTTGACATTGCAATTGCTTAGGGAGCACCAGTTGTATGCAAAACTAAGCAAGTGTGACTTCTATAGAGATATAATTCAATACTTGGGTCACATTTTCTCAAAGGAGGGTATATCTGTGGACCCTAAAAAGATTGAAGCCATTATGAATTGGCCTACTCCAAGAAATGTGACGGATGTAAGATCTTTTATGGGACTTGTAGGATACTACAAGAAGTTCATTGAGGGATTCTCCAAAGTTGCACATGCCATCACTTCTTTGAAAAAGAAGGGGATGAAGTTCGAATGGACATTGAGGTGTGAAGAATGCTTCCAACAGTTGAAGATTATTCTCACCAATGCACTAGTATTGAAAGTTGCAGATCTGGAGAAATACTTTGTGGTGTGTATCGATGCATGCGGATAAGGGCTTGGAGGAGTCCTTATGCAGGACAACCACGTGATATGTTATGAGTCAAGAAAGTTGAAGGAGCATGAGAAGAACTATGCCACTCATGATCTAGAGCTTGCGGCCATAGTACATGCTCTCAAGATGTGGAGACATTACTTAATGGGCAGGAGATTTGAGCTCACAACAAACCATTGTGGTCTGAAGTATTTGTTTGATAAGCCTACTCTAAATGCTAGACAAGCGAGATGGATCGAATTTTTATGTGAGTTTGATTTTGAAATCAAACACATAAAATGGAAAGAGAATAAGGTAGATGATGCACTCAGCAGGAAGATGCAAGAAATGCATGTGGCATCTCTTAGTATTTGCCAATCAGATTTGAGGCAACAGATTGTTATTCATGCTGCTGGAGATGAATTGTATGAGCAGGTAAAAGACAAATTGCAATAGCAAAGTATTGAGAAGAGGTATGAGGGATATAAATTGGAAGAATATGGACTTCTCACTTATCAATGTAGAATTTATATTCTAGATGTAGCAGGTTTGAGGAGAGTTGTTATGGAAGAAATCCATCAAGCTCCGTATTCTGGTCACCCAAGATATCAGAAGACAATTGCTACAGCTAGGAAGTAGTACTTTTGGCCAGGAATGAAAAGGGATATGGCTGAGTGCATTTCAAGGTGTATGAAATGTTAACAGGTAAAGGATGAGCATCAACACCCTGCAGGTTTGTTGCAACCTTTGCTAGTTCTAGAATGGAAATGGGAAATTATTTCCATGGATTTCATTATAGGATTGCCAATGACTTGGAGACAACATGATTCCATCATGGTTGTGGTGGAAAAGTTGACAAAGGTAGCGCATTTTATACCGGTTAAGTCTACCCATAAGACTGATGACATTGCAAAGATCTTCATGAAGGAGATTTTCAAATTGCATGGATTGCCTAAGGCAATAGTCTCTGACATAGATGTCAAGTTCACTTCCAAATTTTGGAAGGGGTTGTTTACAGATTTGGGTACAAAGCTAAACTTCAGCACTACATACCATCCTTAGACAGATGGGCAGACATAGAGAGTTAATCAAATTCTTGAAGGCATGCTTCGCATGTATGTGATGGAAAAACCAACCAAGTAGGAAGATTAGTTACACTTGGTAGTGTTTACTTACAACAATGGATAGCAGGAATCCTTGGGGATGAGTTTGTATGAAGCTTTGTATGGAAGAAGTTGTAAGACACCTATGACTGGGGATAACCCAGTGAATAGGGTTGTCCTTGGGCCAGAATTGCTCAAGGAGATGGAGCAAGAGGTTACAAAGATCAGGCAGAATCTGAAAGCAGCACATGACCGACAAAAAAGCTATGCAGATAAGCATTGGGTGAACAGGGAGTTCAGTGTTGGGGATCATGTCTACCTTAGAGTGAGGGAAAAGAAGAGTTCCTTGAAGCTTGGAAGTTGTGCCAAGTTGTCACCAAGATATTGTGGGCCATTTGAAGTGCTTGAAAGAATAGGGCCAGTTGCATATAGACTTGCATTGCCTGCTCGCACTGGAGCTCATAATGTTTTTCATGTTTCTTTGCTTAAGAGATATGTACATGATCCTAACCATGTGATAAATTGGGATGTGATTCAGGTGGAACCCGAGGGAGAGTTTCGAATCGAGCCAATGCGCATCCTCGACAGGAAGGTCACAATGCTCTAGAACTAAGCCATAGGGCAGGTAAAGGTGCAATGGGAGCACTACGGGCCTGAAGAGGCTACGTGGGAGCTGCAGGATGCCATGCAATTGGCACATACATTTTTGTTCAATTCCGTGGAACACTGAGGTGGTACCAGTGTAGCATTTTGTTCAAATTTTGTAAAATAACTAAGGATAGTGCTTGTTAACACATCTATTTAGCAGGAGGATGAAAAGACCATGAGGAAGGAGAAACAATAGTGTCTTGTCAAACTTTGGTTAAAAGGTATGATATAAGAGTACGATGAGAAATGAAAACAATGAAGTTGTCAAAAGATCTAATGGTGTGAAGTAAAGGGTTGAAGATCAATGGCCCATACTATCTCTGCTTTCTAAGAGGTGCAAGGAGGATAACATATGTCTGGGCATTTAACAAAATACACAGATCAACGACTGATGATTTGGCTGGATGAGATCCATGGCTCGTATAAGTTCCGCTTTATGAACATGCGCGATGGTTAAAACAGCGGAGCCTAGCGGAATTAAATACATGCCACCCAATCTGACGGCTGACAGATCATGGTCGATCGCATCTACGGATATGGATGATTCCGGAACATAAATTTGCACGGGGAATAATTTCGGGAAGCCCAGCAGAATTGGATACGTGCCATCTTATCTAACAGTCGGAAAATACAGGTACATCACATCAACGGCTGAAGATGATTCCGGAGCTCAGACTTGCACGGTAGATGAGACCCAAATGCTTGGCGGAACCAAGTACGTGTCTTTCAATCTAACAACGAGAATTAAGAGTCGATTTCATCGACGACTGGAGATGACTCTGGAATGGAGACTTGCACAAAGGTTATGACCAGAGACCCTGGGCGGAATTAATTATGTGGTGCTTAATTTGACGGTTAAAAATCAAAGGTGAAGTGGATCAACGGTTACAAATGAGTCCAGAGGGTGGAAACGCATGGAAGATAAAGGTAGAAGGTGGTCGCGGAATATAAACCACTGTCCATGTGTCGAATTGTGGCATACTCCGGAGGCTAAAGTGGTTTCACGCAAACCGTCGAAGGAGTGCTCTGGAGTGGGGCCTTATAAAAGGAAGGTTGACTTGTCCTGTGGGTATTTTGTTGATTGGCTCCGGTGCGTGAAAAGGACTAGGAGATTCGTCAACTTTTGGTTGTCAGTTTCGAGCACACCGAGCACATGCCTCTACAGTTAAATAGGTAAAGCTTGAACCCTGTAATTCATTCCACCGAATTGCCATTGTCAAATTAAGTTATGGATAAAGGGGAGGAATTACAGAGTGGTCATGTTATAGATGATATAGAGGATTATTTGGTCGACAGAGACAGGGGCGTATGTGACCCCTTCCTATCTGTAGGAAGTGTGTCCGTTAGTAAAGAAATATTATGGTATTAACACTCACAGGGAAATGATATATTGAATGTATGTAAATCCTTTCTGTATTACTTCACCCTCGAACAAACCCTCCATTTCCTGGAATTTGCAGAATGGTGTGCTATTAACTACTCCCCCTCTCAGATAATTATCATGAGTAAATCCACATCCTGAATTCTTTGTAAATTCAATGCTATATTCATTCGAGAAAACCTTAATTTACCTGATAGTTACCTTGATAGCCGTGAGTCAGTGAATGAGTCGGTCCTTGTTGAATTTTACAAGAAGTGCGAAACTGAAACTCGTTATCAATTCCTGTCTAGTATTCTGAAAGATGGTCAATCTTTAGATGGTTTTTTCTTGCCGTACCCTGTGCATATTTTTAAAAATGAAGTCCAATTGGTAGTATCTCTAGTCTGTCAAATATTAGGTCTTGATGATGATTGTCATGTTGGCGAATTCGTCCTTGGTTTTTTGTTGAGAATAAGTTCTTTAGGCTCTGAATCTCAGTCAATTCCTGTGTTTAGTCTAGATGAATATCTGGCTGAATCAATCCATCTTCATTTAACTAAGTTTACAAAAGTTCGGTTCTTTAGATTTTAGACCTACTTGTTCAACATGATGTTATGTTCCAATGTCACTGAGCTGCAGTTTTTGAATACTGTCTGTTCTTCTGATTTTCCAAACCAAATCAACATGTTCCAATATGCTAATTCGATTATGTTGGAAGTGTATAAAATGTTGTCTGATGAACAATTTCCTCGTGTTTTGGATGAGATGAAGTGTTTGATGCAGCCTTCACCCGAAGACTGAATTGGAGATTCGTTCCTGAATAGAGACTCCACTGTGTTAAGAGTATATGGTTTTACAGGGCATCCTCATAAGTTACTTTCCTTCTTAACCCCAAGGATTTTTTCTTTGGAATTCATGAGACAAAGGATACATTCTGAAGAAGAGAATTTTTGAGCTTTCAAAAGGTCTTCAAATATTAAATCCCCTCTGAAGGTCGGTTCTTTCATATTCAAAAGTAAAGGTGCTTTAGTATTCATAGAGAAATTGTTGGAGAGTATGGATTTCCAAAAGGAGCGGAAGATAAACTACGATCCCCACCATGTAATCTCCTTGAGGAAGTAGGCTAACAAGAATAAACCATTTGATCACCAGTCTATTGAGGGATTGGCTGAAACAACAAATTGGTTGCAGTTTACTGAGATATCAAAGTCTAATGAAGATGCCCATACTATACCTGACACAGCATCCCAAACAATAGAAGATACTAGTATTGTGATTAAGAGAAGTCTATCTGAAATCGAAAGTATGGAAATTGACCAAGATTGATCGCATAAAAAGGCGAATTTGCTTCAAAGTGGTGAAATTGTAAATGAAGAATTTTCTTATGGTTTCAAAAAGGTTTCTCTAGTTCCAATGAAGGCTATGCAAGTAAATCAGTTCTCTTTTAAAAGTATGGATGGTTCAGAATTAAGCCCAATTTTTAAGTCAAAGGAGGAGCTTAAAACCAGTTACATGGAGAAAAGAAAACAGTCTCTGGAAGAGACAAGAAATTTGCTGCCACGAGTGAGAAGCTTGCACAGTCCAAAAAATTCTCTGGTTTCTACCAGAGATGCCGAAAGAAATACATTCAAGTTAGCCATGGTAAATGAAAAAAAGATGCCAGAGATGGAGATCCGGTTGGATAAGATCAGTGTACCGGATAAGATACAACTTCATAAACAAACTAGTGATATCATTTATTCAGATTTGTTACAAGCTATGGTGAATATAAATAAATTACAAATTTTGACAGATAAGTTAGAGGTTCAACTGAGGCATGAAAGAGTCGAAAATAAGGCAAATACCATCCAGGTAAAGAAGCTCCAAACAGATATTGTCAGTTTAGATAACACTCATGTAGTCAGGAGGATGCTAGAAGAAAAAGATAATGCTCTGCAAGTGCTAAAGAAAAAATTGAAAATCCCAGGTTCTGAGCATGTTCAGTCCTCTGAGTTATTGGCTCTACAAGAAGAAAAAGATAAGATCCATCAAGAGATGATGGAGTATAAAGGGAGAGCTGTTGAGTTACAGGAAGAAAAGGATAGGTGGTAAGGCGAAAGAAATGAGTTGTTATCTCAAATTTCTTTGATGAAAAAGGATCAAATTGATGAGAAGGAGATTATGGAGGAGCTAATGAGTCAGACTCCCACAGGTGAAGACTTGTCCATTGTGAATATCGAGAAGCCGTTGGGTGATTTTTCTACGGATGATCTGCTAGTGCCTATGTCCCAAGTTATTCTCAAAGATGAAGAAATCAAAGAACTAAAGACATAAAATGCAAATATCAAGTCTAAACTGGCCAAAATGAATGAAAACAAAAACAAAATACTACAAGATAGAAACCAGTTGCAGAAGAAGTTCAATGAATTAAAAAAGAAAAGCATAGGTAAAGGTCCCCTGCAAGGAGAAAAACACATTATCTGGGACACGTTCTCTATTGAAATTACCAAATTTAGGCATTATCTGAATTTCATTGATGATCAGAATAGTTTGATAAATTTGGCCCACCAAAGATTAAAGCTAGTGAATGAACATATGGGAAAAAGACCTCTCACCACAGCTCAAAATGCACTGAACTTTTTAAACTCATTGACATATCAAAAATTACATGATTTGGGGATAAAAGATAGGATATCCATAGTGCTGTGGGCTAAGAAATTTATTCACAAACATCATTTAATGAAGACGGTCCAGGACAGAACAGATGAAATGGTTACACAGGTCAATAATTTCAAGCAGGAGTTCAAGGAGCTTTTTGAGGATGGCCTACCTTCTTTCTGGGACGAGGAGGGACGGATGTTCTCTCAGCATCATTATCACAGCTTGCTAGTTCAGACTCGCATGGACCACTCTAAATTCGATGACTTGGAAAAGAGCCTAACAGGAAAAACTATTGTGGATAAATTAACAGAAGATTTCGAAATTTTACAGAAGTTCGCAATTATCAGAAGCAGATTTCCCAAGATGTCCTATGAAGCGTACATGGAACTTGAAGTATCAATCTGAGAGATGATGGAGTGTGACACCCCAAACGTAGAATAGTGGAAAGCTGTGGAGAGACTCAGGAAGACCAAATACATCTTGCATGCATAGAGACAGGTGTTATACAACAAGGAGCTGACTGGATTAAGACATGGAGCTGACTGGATGAAGACATTTTACCAAGCTGATTTTTACTTTATGATCTGTTAGGATTGGAGCAGTAATTTATTCCTAGAAGTTAGGGATTTAGTTACAAGACTCTAAATTAAGCCGATCATTCAGTTGTGAAATCTTCTTGGAAGATCTATTATTTTTTGTATATATTGGCATCTTTTTTATGAGATGGGGGTTGGAACCCATCGTGTTGTGGAATAATTTTGGAGAACATATCTATTTTTGAATAACAAAGTGAATGCATGAAGGTTTATCAGATATTCCTGTATCATTGATATTATAATCTGTGTTTCTTTCTTTATGTGATTGTATTTTCCCAGTGTAACACTTCATTTGGTTTCTTCTTCGTATCTGAAATATAGCGTTGGGTGATTAGAATTCATATGTTTATGCTCTAGTCATCATTTCAGATATTTTATACATTTCTACTAAAGTTGACATAGAATTCATCTTTGATGCTCTGTGTTAGTGGGTTGTTTCCTCATCTCTTCTATTTCACCTAGATTAAATTGAACGACTGTGATGATGTGATTATCTTGCCTTTGATGAATCTCATGTATATGTCTTTGTGATATCTTTATATGTATGTGACTCCTTGCCCAATGGTTATGTGATTGTTTCAGCCATACATACAAATCTTTAAATATTGTTTTATATCTGGTCCTGTTAAATATTTATTGAGAGATCCCTCTCTGGAAAAAAATACCTGTTTCTTTCTAAAGTGGTTTTTGCTTTTACCTTGGAATTTACCTTTTACAACGTGGGTACATTCTGAGTGCTAACAAACTGGCGCTGTTGCCGGGGAACGAATGAGCATATCTGCCCTGGGAGAACGACAAAGTTGAAGAAATATTTCTATGGGCAAACATGAATTTTATCAAGAAGAAAGGTTGTATATTTTTCCCTAGCGACTCCACTGTGAATCTTGTTCAAAACCTAAGGAGTCATTCTGGCTTCGAGAAGACACATGCGAGGTAACTCTGATACCGAAGTATTGAAAATTTTTGAAGACCCGGAAAAGTTATTTAAAAAGAAAAATAAAGAAAAGTTACGTTTTCCTTTGTTTGGTGCATCATTGTCCCAAGATTCCCATATTGATCCAGGATGGGAAGTTAACGTTGGAAAGAATCTGTTGAGAACCAAGTCTGAGTCTGACCTCAAAGATACCGAGTTTAATCCCCGTAGATTAGAATCTTACTTGTTAGATTCCCTTTGGAGAGATTTGCAACAAACCACAAAGGTTGATACATTTACCTCTCAAAGTACCCAGACCTCTCAAGATATTCAAAGTTCTTCACTTCCTGTGAACCCACCCAGACCAATGGCCACCATATTTTCTCCCTTGCATCTTCCTGCTGTATTACATGATCTTCCTCAAAATTATTCTTAGAGGATTTCTTTATTTGATGGAGAGGGTGATATAACCGCAAAACAGCATGTTGCCAAGTTTGAAGATTTTATTGACTTAGAAGAAGTTGACTATCCTGATGTTAAAATGCGGTTATTTGCCCAAAGTTTGTCAGGAGAGGCAAAGAAGTGGTTTAAAGACTTACCAAATGGGTCTATAGTAAATTTTCAGGCCTTCCAAAACGCTTTCCTAGACAGGTGGGATGATAAACAGAATCCTTTGCAGCTTTTATCTCAGTATAACAGTCTCAAAAAAGGGGGTTTCAAATCTGTTCATGAATTTTCTAGCAGATTCATGAGGGCTTACAACTCTATTCCGGAGGATATAAAACCTTCTCCTGCAGCTTCCAAACTACATTATGCTGGGGCCTTTGATAATTATTTTGTATTCTCATTGCGGGAGAGGAAATCGGCAACTCTTGCTGCCATGTTTACTGATGCCCTAGAAGTGGAAGCTAACATGATGGTGAGTGGAAAAATGAGGCATAGGGATTTGGATAGGAGGAGAAAAGAAGAGAATTTTCCTTCTACTTCATCCTCTTCTGCTGATGCTAAATTTGAAATGATGTTGAAAACCATGGAAAAGTTGATGGATAAATTAACTATGGATACTAGGCCTTTCAACAGAGAGCAAGGGGATCCCCAAATCAAGAATCCAAATTTTGGAAGACCAAATCCCCTTGTTCCTCCCCAAAATAGACAAAGAGACCAGAGGAATCCAAGAAACCAAGAAGAACAACCCATCCGTCCACCTTTCCCTAAAAATTATGTTGCCGATGAAGAAGACCCCCCTGAAAATGAGATTCATCTGTTTGGAGAACAGGATTCAGAGATATATCTTATTGAAGAGGAGCATAACATGTTTGAATAGGAGGGTGGAAATGAAGAAATTGAAAAGGAGAATGAGCTATATCAAAGAGGATATTTGCATTCTATGGATGATGTGCAGAGGAAAATCATATTGAGGAACAGGGATGTCCTCATAAATAAGGGGAAGGCAAACCCAAATCAGCCTTCCTCTAGTTCTTTGAATGGAGAAAAAGGAAAAGAACTACAAAAAGAGCCTTTTGTAAATAAAGATCTTGAAAATTATGTACAAAGGGATAAAATAATAAAGAAGGCGACTCCGGTTGACGTGGAAAAGATTAGTGCTGGTTTTAATTTACAGAATGAGATTTCAAAGCTAAAAATCTCTGTTCCATTTAACGAATTGTTGAGAAATACTGAATATATGGGTACCATCACAAAAATGGTCAAAAATCAAGGAGAATGGCAGTCCGACATTTTAGAACTGAATGATGAAAATCCAGCTATTTCATTTGGACCAAAAGTTGAAAATTTAGAAGGGGAAGAAGTTCCCCCTTTCTATTTAAGTCTAAATGTGCATGATAAAGTCGTCCATAATGCTATGCTGGACTCAGGCGAATCACATAATATGATGCCTAAGGGAGTGGTAGAAAGTCTGGGATTGGAGGTAACAAGACCTTATAAAGATTTGTACTCTTTTGATTCTAAAAGAGTGAAATGCCTTGGATTAATCAAAGACATGGTGGTAACCCTAAACAAATTTCCTTCTAAAACTATAGTTATGGATGTGGTAGTGGCATATATCCTGCCAAAGTTCGGGGTATTGCTGTCAAGGTCCTGGACTTCCAAATTGAAAGGCAGTTTGCAGATGGATATGTCATATGCCACAATTCTGTTCAAGATGGGAGCAGAAGATTATAAAGTGAAAAAAGGACTCCATATGTGGTAAGCAGTCAAGACAAACCTAAAATTCATCACATTTATGCTGTTGATACCGATTTGGGGTCCTCCATTTTCTTCAATGATGCTGTTCCACATGATGTAGAGGAGGCTTTACAGAAGAAGTCTGAAGAAAATAGGGAAAAGTAAGTGATAGAATGGGATGCTTTGGAAGCAAAGGAAAAAACAGAAGGACAGTGGATTATGTACTTTGATGGATCTGCTGCGAAAGTAGTTGCTGGAGCAGGAGTATACATAATCTCTCCTATTCAAGGTAAATTCAAAGCCCTATCATACAATTTGACATTTGAGTGTACAAATAATGTGGCAGAATATCAAGCTCTATTATTGGGATTGCATGCTTTGAAAGACTTAGAAGCTCAAAAGATAAAGATCTTAGGAGACTCTAAGTTGGTAATAAATCAAATCAATGAAAGCTATCAAACCAGGCATCCTCGAATGAGAGCTTACAGAAATGAAGTGTGGGATATGCTTGGTAATTTCTTTACGGAGCATACAATTCAGGTGATTCCTAGACATGAAAAATTGGTAGCTGATTCTTTAGTTGTGGCCGCTGGAAAATTTGAAACACCTGTTGCTGGTCAGAGGGAATACCAGGTGGAAATTGTGAATAGACCATCTATTCCTGACAACTCTAAATATTGTCAAGTGTTCGAAGACGATATGCAGATCCGAAGATTCCTGGAACTTTCAAAATAATTTGTGAATACTCCTATTGACACTGAGAATGGCAATGACGAGAGCACTCGAGAGGATGAAGAGCTTGAAGAGGAAGAGAAGAGCACTAAAAAATTGAAAGAGACCTTAGGAGGTAAGGATATTATCCAGTTGAAAAATAATTTCATACCAAGAGGATTAATCCCTTTAGAAAAGCTTTTTGATCAAAATGATGTGGCTAAAAATCCAAAAGTGAAGCCGTTGATGATGCTATCGAAGACCAAAATATTGGTACCAAATAAAATCCTAAGATTGTGAAGTTGTCCAAGAAATTACCTAAAAAAGAAAAAGAAGATTATGTAAAATTAATGAAAAAGTATACTGATGTCTTTGCATGGAGCTATGAGGATATCAAAGAGTATGATACCTCCATCACACAACATACCATTCCTATAAAGCCAGGGGAGAGACCTTTTAAACAGAAGCTCAGAAGAATAAATCCTAAGCTACTGCTCATCATTGAGAAAGAGATCAAAAAACTGTTTGACGCTAAAATCATTGTAACATTGAGGTTTTCAAGATGGGTTGCAAAATTGGTTCCTGTCAGAAAAAAGAACAGAGAAATAAGATTGTGCATAGATTTCTGTAATTTGAATAAAGTTTCCATGAAAGATAACTATCCTCTACCCAAGATGGATCAAATACTACAGCAGATCGTGGGAGCTGAAAGAATTTCAATGCTGGATGGTTTTTCCGGGTATAATCAGATAAAGGTGTTACCTGATGATCAGGAGAAGACTACTTTTACTACACCTTGGGGAACTTTTATGTATGCAAAGATGCCTTTCGGTTTGATGAATGCAGGAGCCACTTTCCAGCGAGCTATGGACATCGCTTTTGCAGGGGAAATTGGAAATTTTGTAGTGATCTACATGGACGATATCACAGTCTACTCCAAGTTTGACAGGGAACATCTGCATCATCTGGAGAAAGTATTCATGAAATGAAAAAAATTTGGTATATCGTTGAATCCCAAGAAGTCAATTTTTTCTCCAGAAGAAGGAAAGCTGCTGGGCCATATAATATCAAAAGATGGCATAAAGATTGATCCTGAGAGGGTAAGTGCAATTCTGAAGGTAGGAGAGCCTAGAAGCAAAAAGGAGATATAGTCTTTCTTGGGGCAAGTGAATTTTCTAAGAAGGTTTTTACCCAGTTTTGCTGAGATCCTAATGAACATCACCAATATGTTGAAAAATGGGCATGAAATAAAATGGAATGCTGAAGCTAGACAGTCCTTTTGGGAAATCAAGAAGGCAATTTTAGAGGCTCTTGTGTTAGTAAGTCCAGATTTTACTAAATATTTCTCAGTATTTTCATACGCTTCAGAATATACTATAGCAGTTGTTTTACTGCAGAAAAATAATGAGAATATGGAACAACCCATAGCATTCTTCAGTAAGATGTTGAGGGATGGTGAATTGAAATATGACATTATGGAGAAACAATATTATGCTTTAATTAAAGCATTGAAATATTTCAGAATATATATTTTACATTCACATATAATTTCCCATGTTCCATCTGCTGCAGTAAAAGGAATCCTGACTCAACCAGATCCAGAAGGTAGAAGAGCAAAATGGATTGCTACATTGTTGGAGTATGATATTGAAATAAAGCCTACTAAATTGATTAAAGGGCAAGGATTAGCTAAAATGATGGCTAATTCCAATTGTGAAGCTTTGCAAATTAATTTCCTTTCTCATCAAGCTGATCAGTTGGATACAGAGATAGAAGTAATGGTTGATTTTGTGGCATCTCCATGGTATTCTGATATTGTATATGTCCTCCATAATTTGCAAGCACCAGAAATATTAAGTAAATCAAGAGCGAGATCTGTAAAGCTAAAATCTACTAAATTCTGTATCATAAATCAGTATCTTTACTGGAAAGACCTTGGAGGAGTGTTGCTGAATTGTCTTTTGGAAGATGAGGCTCAGAAAATTACCAAAGAATTTCATCAGGGAGACTGTGGCAGACATCATTCTTGGAAAGTGACTGCAAACAAAATCCTAAGAGCTGGTTATTATTGGCCTACATTATTTTCATATGTGTACAAAGAAATCAGCAAATGTCATCAATGCCAAATTTTTGATGGTAAGAGAAAAGTATTGCCTCTCCCTTTGAATCCAATAACAGTTGAAGCTCCTTTCCAGCAGTGGGGTTTGGATTTTATTAGTCAAATAAACCCCAACTCATCAGGTCAGCACAAGTGGATTTTGACAGCCACAGATTATTTTACTAAATGGATAGAAGCAATTCCTACCAGGAGAGCCACTGAAAATGTGATCATGGATTTTCTTGAAGAAAACATATTGGCTCGATTCGGGTGTCCAAAAAGGATAGTAACAGACAATTGTTGGGGCTCCAACCCTAAGGGTCCTTAGCTTTGGTAACTCCACGGTTTTTGTGGAAGTGTAAGCGGAGTTACGACCCAAAATAGTCTTAGGGGTGTCGCGGGTGGGTCGAACCTCCTTTTTGTAATTAACCCTTGGTGTAAATCCAGGGTTACGGTTTTGGGCACTCATGGTTTAAGTCCATGGTTTTGTAACAATGTGCTATATAAATAGGCACTTATGTAAAGAAGTAGGGTTAGGTCTTTAATGATTATCTTACGAAGCTATTGTAATGCGAAGATAAGAGATTGTATAAGGGTTTTGTAAGAAGGTTAAGTCCCAGCTGTGTGCATGGACGACCTCTGCAGCTGTGTGCGCAGAGGGGTTTTTGGTGAAAAGGAAGATCTGCAGCTGTGTGCACAGAGGCCTGCTACTAAGTGTGCGGCTTTGAGGACTGAAGGGATCTGCAGCTGAGTGTGCAGATCAGAACTGTCATTTTAGTTGTAAAGAGATTGAATAAAACGCAGTTCTGTGGATGTAACCCCTACACTGGGGGTGAACCATGTTACATCTGGTGTTGTGGTTCATTTGTGTTGATTTGTTATTATATTTCATCCATTGCTAAGTAAATAACTGATAAAGTAAGATTGATGTTAATAACTAGCTTCGCTGTGAATTCCTAGATAAGGGCTGTGCAAGTAACTATTTGTTTATCTAGCTGCGAAGCTACATACTTGATAATAGAAGCATTGTGTTATATGATTATTAATAGTTAAAGACTAAAGGTACAGTAAGATTCTCTCTTCTGCTTGCAGAAACCTGATTCTGTGGCACCCCATAGCTGTTTCGGGTGAGACTGTAGCCTGTTCGCAGGCTGATACCGAAAGGGCCAAAACTGTGGGTCTTTTGTTGGTGCGAAGTTAAAGGTAAAACCTGGGTCTGCCCAGTTAGCCCAAAAAATTGGTTCCGTTGCCGGTTGAACTCAGTATCTGTTGAAGAGGGATCTACGTCGTACCTCAAGGGCTATGTTTTGGTGGCCCTCTATAAAATAAATTGGTGATTGGATCGAAGAGACCTATTTGAAGTTTGTAGAACAAAAAAATAAAGATCCTCGTCATAGCGCGGAATTTTTTTTGCAAAGGTACATCTTTTCCGATGTTCATGAAATTTTCTTTGGTACTATACACATATAGTTGCACCAGTGGTTATCTAGGTTAACTGAAAGGAGGACGAACTTCCAAGAAAATAAGTTTCCTCCCTAAAACCCCGTAAGAATCGCTACCTTGAAAAGAGTGAACAATGCGATCTCGCAAGCCGTGGATTTCTGGACTGCGCGAACTCTCGAAGCATTTGTGACGGAGTTCGCCATCGACACAAGTACCTCCTTTGGCAAAGCTGAACGACAATTTTTCAAAGGACCAAGGGGTAAGTACTTGAACCTATTTAGTTTGAATATTAAAATACTATTGGCTAAAAAAAGAATCTTGCTTATAGAATCAGATTGTTAGATCTAGTATTGCTAACCTATGATTGGAAGTGACTGCGACTTCGACGAGAAAAGTGGTTTGCTGCGAAGCAGCAAAATATATAAGAGAGATATTGGCCCCTCTACTGAGTATACCCATTTAAGCTCTAAAGCCTCTGAGTTCACCGAAGTCCCCTTTGTTAGAAACCCTCCTATAACCCTGCAGCAGAGACCTATTATCCCCGAGAACCTATCGCAGTCTGAACGTAACCATAGCCCGAGTATCCCTGTTGCAAGTCATTCTTCCCTATCTAGTTCAAACCCTTCTTTCCCCTCTAGATACCAGATGGCCCATGTTCATGATGACATCAAACTACCAGTTTTTAAAGGAACTAGGTCAGAAGACCCAAAATAGTTCTGGTTTCTATGCGAAGCTATGTGGACCGCGAAGAACATTACGGACATAGATGTTTGACGAGCGCAGCTGATTACTTCTTTCAGAGACCGAGCCCTAAATTGGTTTATGAATTTTTCTAGCACGCAGAATCCTATCTTGGCCGACATCAAAGCAGCACTGATCCAAGAATTTAAGAAACCTAAATCAGAGTCGTAGTGCATCACTGAGTTAAAAGAGATTCAGCAGCGGCGAGGTGAATCTGTGTGGGACTTTGATCAGAGATTTAAAGTTCTACTTCATCAAGTTAGCTTCATGATTGGACCAGCACAACATAAGGATTGGTTTATTGCAGCATTATTACCTCACATCAGAACCCCACTCATGCAACAGAAGGTTGTTGATCAGCAAGAAGCCTTAGAGATTGCTATAAAGCTTGAAACTGCACCTGTCGAAGACAATTCTGGCATAGCTCCAATTCAAGCGCAGCTCGCGGAGATGGCTTTAGAGCTTCGCGACATGAAAAAAGGGAAATCCACCCACGAAGAGGTATGGTGTATACGTTGTCGAACAGAAGGCCACGACAAGGACCAGTGTCCAGCGCTGAGAAACTATCTAAATACTGGCGCACCAAACCCGCTGAATCCTAGTGTGTTGTACTGTGAGATCTATCAAACTACTGGCAGCATCGACCAGAAGACTGCTATCTGTTACAGAGGTATGTTCAAGTCCTGAAGAACCCTTATTGTAAATTTTGTAAGTCAATAGGACACAATGAAGATGAATGTTGCAGCTTTGACCTTATGAGGGATCGGACCTACGACGCTTATAGGGTCTACCCGGATGCACAAGGCAATGATGGATATGGTTACCGAGGTGGTCGAGGTAGTTTTAGAGGCCATGGTCGTGGTATGCCTGGTGGAGGTCGAGGTCAAGTTATTTGCTATAACTGTAATCAGGAAAGACATCTAGCTCGAGACTGTCAAAACCCAACCACGACATGATGATACTGTAGATCCGTCGATCATGTCATCGAGCAGTGCCCACAGTTGCTAGATAAAATCCAAGAAAGGAACAGAAAACCTAGTCCGAGTGTCCAGTTGATTGTTGTCGAGCCACGAATGATCCTAGCTGTTAATGTTGTTACAAGAAGTGGAGCTACGACAGATGCGTAGTGTCAGGCAAAGCAGCCTGGCGAAGCTTGGGTTCGCAAGGCCGTAGAGAAGACCCCAGCATTTGATGTTCGACGAGAAAAAGAAACTTTTTTGGAGGCCAGACAAGAATTTGCTGATCCAGATTTACCAACACCAAACAAGCGGCATCAGCAGCTGCAATCCCAGGAAGACTCACAAGACCAAGTAAGTACTCTGTCATCGTTTTTACAGAGTTGCATCAAATTGTTAAGAAATCAAAATGCCTTAAATGAATTACAAAAATTTATTCAGTCTTGTGAACCTCATCAAAGTCCTCATAGAGAAAGAGTTGTTAGTAGAGTTAGAAGAACTGGAAGAGAGATGAGACTACATGCTCAGGTAGGAGAGTATGACATAAAGGATATTATTTTAGATCTGGGTTCAGAAGTCAATATTTTAAATAAGCAAACATGGGAACAAATGGGAAAACCTACCCTTGATTGGTCACCTATACAGTTGAGACTAGCTAATCAGCAGAGGATTGTACCCTTAGGAAGATTTCCTCGGGTACCAGTAGATATAGATGGAGTCAGTACTATAGCATATTTTGAAGTTATTGAGATCATTGATGATAGTAACCCCTATCCAGCTTTGCTAGGAATTGAGTGGGAAATAGATAGTGATGCAGTTATCAATCTTAAAAAGAGACAAATGACTTTTGAAGGGAAGGGATTGAGAGCTATACTACCATTGGATCCTTCTCAGGGAGAAAGATATACGGAGCCAGTCAGAGAGGAAGATCAGGATATTCTGGACCACATCTATAATATCACAGCTAAGGAAGAAGATTATGTCGAGCCTAATGCCGAAGATGTAATGGATTGGCAATGTGATAGCTCCTGCATGTTTGATTCAGATGATGGTCTAGAGAATTGGCAGAATCGACTATACGAGCTGCATGGCCATCGGTGCGCATGAATTACCAAATATCTTATATGCCTTAGTGCACAGACCAGAGATTTTCCTACATATGATGGGTTGACAGACCAAAGGAAATTTATCGCGCAGTTCTCAGAAAAAGTGCCATAATCACAGAGAATGCAGACTCTGGAAGCAGCATTAAGAGCTACAGCAGTGAGATGGTGTAATGGCCACAAGAAGTATATTCACAGTTGGGAAGCTTGTCAGAAATTTCTATGCCTCAGATTCATAGACCAATATCAAGAGGTGCGAAGCAAGTTCAATGGGCAGAATAGTCCTTAGGAACATTTGAAGTAATGTTATGCAGCATGGGAACATGTACCTCACGAGGAATGGGTCCATAAGTTTGTGCACACTTTGGAACATGTAGCAAAGAACTGGTATACAGAGGTCGCGCTTCGACACGGTACTGTAAGTTGGGATAATCTTGTTGATAGCTTTACGCTTACATTTTCTATTAACGAAGTTTTCCCTACTTTAGATGCAATTGTCAGGCTAATCCATACTAAGGTATTTAATGATCAAGAAATAGTGGAATACCAACCGGATTGGAAGGAACAAGAAGCTAATGCTGTCGAATGTTATAACCTCGCAATTGACGAGGATGACGATCCGCGCAACATTAACATTCCTGAGTCAGAGGGACACTGCGAAGTACATGGATCAGCAGTCAAAGCACCTGAAGTGACTCAGCCCCTGAAGACGGGGACCATAAATATTGGATCAGAAGAAAACCCCAAGTATGCTACAATTGGAGATTATTGGGATGATGAAATGGTAAGCAAAGTGACCCAAATTCTCCACGAGTATTAGGACCTATTTCCGACAAAGTTTTCTGAGATGAAGGGTATCCTTAGTGTAATAGGAGTCATAAAGATCCCATTGAAACCTGATGCGAATCCTGTGAAACAGCGCCCGTATAGGCTGAACCCCAAGTATAAGGAAAAAGTTAGACTGGAGTTAGATAAGATGCTTGCTGTAGGAATTATTGAGCCTGTTGAAGAGTCCGAATGGGTCAGTCCGATGGTAGTCCAAGAAAATAAGACTAAGGGTGAAATCCAAATCTGTGTTGATTTAAGGAAGCTGAACGATGCGTGCCTTCATGACCCCTTTCCTACTCCTTTTACAGATGAAGTTCTTGATAATGTTGGAGGTCAAGAAGTATGCTCTTTTACTGATGGATTTTCATGTTACCATCAGATCAAAATTGCTCTAGAGGATCGACATAAGACAACATTTGCTACAGAAATGGGATCCTTTCAGTACACAATTATGCCTTTTGGATTAAAGAATGCACCTGCCATGTTTTATCAAGTCGTAATTTGTGCATTTAAAGACTTTATACATAAATTCTTAGAAGTGTATTTTGATGACTGGACTATTTTTGGGTTACTAAAAGACCACATAACTAGTTTAAGACTTGTGCTGGACAAGTGTAGACAGCATCAGATTTCCTTGAACTTAAAAAAGTGCATCTTCTGTGCACCCTTTGGAATCCTACTAGGTCATATTGTCTATAAGCAAGGATTGATGGTGGATCCGGTGAAGATAGAAATTATCGTGAACTTGCCACCTCCGAAGTCAGTCAAGCAACTACGCACTACACTTGGTCACACTGGATACTATAGGAAGTTTATTAAAGGTTACGCCCAGATCATAGCCCCGATGGAGAAACAGTTGAAGAAAGAGATTAAGTTTGAATGGACACCTGAGTGTCAAGAAATCTTGGACATCCTAAAAGAAAAGATGGTAACTGCCCCTATCCAAGTGTTTCCTGATTGGAATAAGGAGTTTCATGTGCATGTTGATGCTTCCTTGATTGCTTTGGGTATAGTACTCGATTAGACAAGTGAAGATAATATTGATCACCCTATTGCCTTTGCAAGTCGCAAATTATCCACAACAGAAAGGAACTATACTACGATAGAAAGGGAAGGTTTAGCTATGGTATATGCTTTGCAAAAGTTCCGACATTATGTGTTAGGTTCTCACTTTAAAATGTTCACTGACCACTCTGCTTTGAAATACTTGGTTAACAAGCCTATGTTGGGTGGAAGAATATGTAGATGGCTAATATTGTTCCAGGAATATGACTTTGAGATTATAGTTAATCCAGGAAGACTTAACCTGGGACCTGACCATCTGTCGAGGCTCGAATTAGGGGAAGAGCCTACTAGCTTAGATGAAGGGCTTCCTGATGCTCAGTTATTCGCTATCTAGATGGTCGATGACTACTTTCAGAACATTGTTCAGTATTTGGGTACAGGGTTTTCACCCTTGGAGATGACAACACAGCAGAAGAAGCAGTTGGTGGTTCAGGCTGCTGATTTTACACTGATAGCAGGACAACTGTACAAGATGGGACCAGATGAAATCCTACGCAGATGTGTCTTGGAGCATGAAAAACCCTTGATTTTGGCTGAGGCACATTCCAGCGCAGCGGGAGGACATTATGTAGGGAAAGCTACAGCACAGAATATTCTGGCAGCAGGGCTATGGTGGCCTACACTTCATAAGGATGCCAGGGAGTACTGCCATAGCTGCGACATCTGTCAGAGGACAGGTAAACCATCTAGGAGGGATGAGATGCCTCTCGTTCCACAGGTAACCCTATAGGCCTTTGACAAGTGGGCTCTTGATTTTGTCGGACCTATAAATCCCCTTGTAAAGAAATCGGGAGCAAGGTATATTATTACAGCAATTGAATACCTTACTTGTTGGGCTGAAGCTCAACTAGTCAAAGATTGTAGTGCTGCTACAGCTGCAAAGTTCATCTTTGACAATATCTTAACAAGGTTTGGATGTCCTAGAATTCTTATGAGTGACCAAGGGTCACACTTTTTGAATAAAACTATTGAAGCATTGACCGAAGAATTTCAGGTATATCACCAGAAGAGTACTGCGTACCATCCTCAAGCAAATGGAACTGTGGAAGCCTTCAATAAGATTCTTGAGTAGGCTCTGACCAAGGTTTGTAATATTAATAGAAATGATTGGGATCTCAGAATCCCGGCAGTGTTATGGGCTTATAGAACCACTTGCAAGAAGTTGACAGGCCACACACCTTTTAGGCTGGTTTACGGGAAAGAAGTAGTTATGCCAATGGAGTATATTGTTCCTAGTCTTAGAATAGCTTCTTTCACAGAGATGGATGACCCAGGTATGTTGAATAAAAGGCTAGCCCAGATAACAGAACTAGAAGAAGACAGATTCATTACAGGGTTCCAGCAGCAAGTGCAGAAGGCTAGAAAAAAAGAATGGCATGACAGGCATATTAAAAAGAAGCAATTCAAGATGGGTGACCTTGTGCTCTTATACGACAGCAAATTCATGAAATTCCCAAGTAAGTTCAAGACACATTGGAAAGGACCGTACATAGTACAGAAAGTTACTGATGGTGGCGCAGTGCAGCTAGCTAAGTTGAATGGAAAAATTTTACCCTCGATGGTAAATGCCAGTCATCTGAAGAAGTATAGGGACAGGCCGGGACCCCCTAATCAGAAGTAGCCCCAAGAAGGATAGTCTGACTCCCAAGAACAATTGAAATGTGGGTACCACATGGGGTAGTAAGGAGCAAGGGTTAATATTGTGTCGCAATTGCGGGTAGTTGTTATGTCGAAGGTCCAAGGTGCGTCGCAACTTAAAATGTGATGGATGGGACAAAATGGATTCAGTGGTGCCGACACAAGCACTGCTCTCCATACCTGTAATAATGAGATTTTGGGGGAAATCCTGGCGTCGTGTGGACAAGATTTTCAGCATTTTGTCAGATTTGGTGTCATTAATGCACCATGATGACAGATTCTATTATGGGATTCTATAAAACGCTGCATTGGCCTGCGACTCCTGCATTAAGCACTTCTTTGAAGTTTCTCATTTGGAACCATGTCAAACAATTGTGAAGTCCAGGAGTTAGTACGAGAGTTCAAAGAGAGAGGGTTGCAGGACCTTCTAAGCAATTCACCAGTACAGTCCTATCCGACTAAGGTACAAAGGAAGGCAGAAGTTCACTCTAACATGGAGCGATGAAAGGCATAAGGCCTCATAATAAGACTTTAGAGGATCCTGCCATGTCTCTGCCTGGCTTGACAGAGCCAAGACGGCTGTTTGTCTTATGCAGCTTGACACACAATTCTCGGGACCCTTAGTTGTGGATGGTCAAGTGTTCGGCAGACAGAGTAACAAGTGGGGTTGCAGATGGATCTGGAAGACCTTCTTCAGCATAAAAAGTACGAAGGATGGAAGTGAGTAGCCGACAGCAGTAGGGAGGGCATCAGAAAGCAGTGCACTAGGTTTCACCAACCACCAAAATAGCAGCAGAGTGCCCCAGGATGGGCCACAAGTGAGTCTTAGGGACCTGTTGGGGCTCTGACCCTAAGGGTCCTTAGCTTTGGTAACTCCACGGTTTTTGTGGAAGTGTAAGCAGAGTTACGACCCAAAATAGTCTTAGGGGTGTCGCGGGTGGGTCAAACCCCCTTTTTGTAATTAACCCTTGGTGTAAATCCAGGGTTAGGGTTTTTGGAACCCATGGTTTAAGTCCATGGTTTTGTAACAATGCGCTATATAAATAGGAACTTATGTAAATAAGTTAGGTCTTTAATGATTATCTTATGAAGCTATTGTAATGCGAAGATAAGAGATTGTATAAGGGTTTTGCAAGAAGGTTAAGTCCCAGCTGTGTGCGTGGACGACCTCTGCAGCTGTGTGCGCAGAGGGGTTTTTGGTGAAAAGGAAGATATGTAGCTGTGTGCGCAGAGGCCTGCTGCTGAGTGTGCGGCTTTGAGGACTGAAGGGATTTGCAGCTGAGTGGGCAGATCAGAACTATTGTTTTAGTTGTAAAGAGATTGAATAAAATGCAGTTCTGTGGATGTAACCCCTACACTGGGGGTGAACCACGTTACATCTGGTGTTGTGGTTCATTTGTGTTGATTTGTTATTATATTTCATGCATTGCTAAGTAAATAACTGATAAAGTAAGATTGATGTTGATAAATAGCTTCGCTGTGAATTCCCAGATAAGGGCCGTGCAAGTAACTATTTTTTTATCTAACCGTGAAGCTACATACTTGATAATAGAAGCATTGTGTTATGTGATTATTAATAGTTAAAGACTAAAGGTACAGTAAGATTCTCTCTTCTTCTTGTAGAAACCTGATTCTGCGGCACCGCATAGCTGTTTCGGGTGAGACTGTAGCCTGTTCTCAGGCTGCTGCCGAAAGGGCCAACACTGTGGGTCTTTTGTTGGTGCGAAGTTAAAGGTAAAACCCGGGTCTTCCTAGTTAGCCCAACAACAATGCAGCTGCTTTCAAATCCAGGAAAATGATTAATTTTTGTCATAAGTATCACATAAGTCTCAATCATTCAACTGCCTATTATCCACAAGGAAATGGGTTAGCTGAATCTTCAAATAAGAGCCTAGTAAGGATCATCAAGAAACTGTTGGAGGATAATAAGAGGTCATGGCACACCAAACTAAAATATTCTCTATGGGCCGATAGGATTAGCACTAAAAGGGAAATCAGTATGTCTCCGTTCCAGCTGGTGTATGGGGCTGAAGTGGTTTTTCCAGCATCATTAGGGGTACCAGTTATGAGATATTCCAAGATCAGCAAGAAGAACCAAATCATATACAGCAAAGGATAAATTATATTATTGAGCTGGAATAACTAAGAAATAAGGCTTATGACAAAGTACAGTCACATCAGGAGAAAATGAAAAATACCTTCAACAGAAGAATCAAAGAAGAGCAGTTTCAAATTGATGACCTGGTTTTAAAGTGGGATGCTCCTAATGAAGACAAGCATGGAAAATTTGATCCTATGTGGGTAGGACCTTACGTTGTAGCTAGATACAGAGGGAAAAATGCATTTCTACTGGAATATACAAATGGGGTTCTTTTGGAAAGAAACCCTGTAAATGGACGGTATCTGAAACACTACCTATCCTGAGGGAGAAGGTAAAATTTGTATCATAGACTGTACATATTTATTTTTCTTTACAAGTCAATATGAATGGTAACCCGAGTGTTTTTGAAGCTCGCAGAGAAATCCCTAAGATTCAGGAGGCATACCATTCCTTTTCTAAAAATACATAAAAATGATATATCTATGAAAAGCAAGAGATGATTTTTATACAAGTTATCATGCAAAATCAGAAGAAGGCACCTGGTCTACGAGTTCTTTGATACCTCACAGGGAGGACATCATCCCTAGATGGAGCCAGTTGTTAACACATCTATTTAGCAGGAGGATGAAAAGACCATAAGGAAGGAGAAACAATAGTGGCTTGTCAAACTTTGGTTAAAAGGTATGATATAAGAGTACGATGAGAAATGAAAACGATGAAGTTGTCAAAAGATCTAATGGTGCGAAGTAAAGGGTTGAAGATCAATGGCCCATACTATCTCCACTTTCTAAGAGGTGCAAGGAGGATAACATATGTCTGGGCATTTAACAAAATACACAGATCAACGGCTGATGATTTGGCTGGATGAGATCCATGGCTTGTATAAGTTCCGCTTTATGAACATGCACGATGGTTAAAACAGCGGAGCGTAGCGGAATTAAATACGTGCCACCCAATCTAACGGCTGACAGATCATGGTCGATCGCATCTATGGCTATGGATGATTCTGAAACATAAAGTTGCACGAGGGATAATTTCGGGAAGCCCAGCAGAATTGGATATGTGCCATCGAATCCGACGGTGGGAAAATACAGGTACATCACATCAACGGCTGAAGATGATTCCGGAGCTCAGACTTGCACGGTAGATAAGACCCAAACGCTTGGTGGAATCGAGTACGTGTCTTTCAATCTGACGGCGGGAATTAAGAGTCGATTTCATCGACGGCTGGAGATGACTCCGGAATGGAGACTTGCATGAAGATTATGACCAGAGACCCCGGGCGAAATTAATTATGTGGCGCTTAATTTGACGGTTAAAAATCAAAGGTGAAGTGGATCAACGGTTACAAATGAGTCCAGAGGGTGGAAACGCACGGCAGATAAAGGTAGAAGGTGGTCGTGGAATATAAACCACTGTCCATGTGTCGAATTGCGTCATACTCTGAAGGCTAAAGTGGTTTGATGCAAACCGCCGAAGGAGCGCTCTGGAGTGGGGCCTTATAAAAGGAAGGTTGACTTGACCCGTGGGTATTTTGTTGATTGGCTCTGACGCGTCCAAAGGACTGGGAGATTCATCAACTTTTGGTTGTCAGTTTCGAGCACACCGAGCACACGCCTCTACAATTAAATAGGTAAATCTTGAACCCTGTAATTTGTTCCACTAAATTGCCGTTGTCAAATTAAGTTATGGGTAAAGGCGAGGAATTACAGATTGGTCATGTTATAGATGATAGAGAGGAGAATTTGGTCAACAGAGACAGGGGCGTATGTGACCCCTTCCTATCTGTAGGAAGTGTGTCCATTACTAAAGAAATATTATGGTATTACCACTCATAGGGAAACGATATATTGAATGTATGTAAATCCTTTCTGTATTACTTTGCCCTCGAACAAACCCTCCATTTCCCGGAATTTGCAGAATGGTGTGCTATTAACTACTCCCCCTGTCAGAGAATTATCATGAGTCAATCCACATCCCAAATTCTTTGTAAATTCAATGCTACAGTCATTCGAGAAAACCTTAATTTACCTGATAGTTACCCTGATAGCCGTGAGTCAATGAATGAGTCGGTCCTTGTTGAATTTTATAAGAAGTGTGAAACTGAAACTCGTTGTCAATTCCTGTCTAGTATTCTGAAAGATGGTCAATCTTTAGATGGTTTTTTCTTGCCATACCCTGTGCATATTTTTAAAAATGAAGTCCAATTGGTAGTATCTCTAGTCTGTCAAATATTAGGTCTTGATGATGATTGTCATGTGGGCGAAGTCGTCCTTGGTTTTTTGTTGAGAATAAGTTCTTTAAGCTCTGAATCTCAGTCAATTTCTATGTTTAGTCTAGATGAATATCTAGCTGAATCAATCCATCTTCAGTTAACTGATTTTACAAAAGTTCGATTCTTTAGATTTCAGACCTACTTGCTCAACATGCTGTTATGTTCCAATGTCACTGAGCTGCAGTTTTTGAACACTGTCTGTTCTTATGATTTTCCAAAGCAAATCAACATGTTCGAATATGATAATTTGATTATGTCGGAAGTGTATAAAATGTTGTTTGATGAAGAATTTCCTCGTGTTTTGGACGAGATGAAGTGTTTGATGCAGCCTTCACCCGAAGACCAAATTGGAGATTGGTTCCTGAATAGAGACTCCACTGTGTTAAGAGTATATGGTTTTACAGGGCATCCTCATAAGTTACCTTCCTTCTTAACCCCAAGTATTTTTGCTTTGGAATTCATGAGACAAAGGCTACATTCTGAAGAAGAGCATTTTGGAGCTTTCAAAAAGTCTTCAAATATTAAATTCCCCCTGAAGGTCGGTTCTTTCATATTCAAAAGTAAAGGTGCTTTAGTATTCATAGAGAAATTGCTGGAGAGTATGGATTTCCAAAAGGAGCCGAAGCTAAACTACGATCCCCACCATGTAATCTCCTTGAGGAAGCAGGATAACAAGAATAAACCATTTGATCACCAGTCTATTGAGGGATTGGCTGAAACAACAAATTGGTTGCAGTTTACTGAGATATCAAAGTCTGATGAAGATGCCCATATTATACCTGTCACATCATCCCAAACAATAGAAGATACTAGTATTGTGATTAAGAGAAGTCTATCTGAAATCGAAAGTATGGAAATTGACCAAGATGGATCGCATAAAAAGGCGAAGTTGCTTCAAAGTGGTGAAATTGTAAATGAAGAATTTTCTGATGGTTTCAAAAAGGTTGCTCTAGTTCCAATGAAGGTTGTGCAAGTAAATTAGTTCTCTTTTAAAAGTATGGATGGTTCATAATTAAGCCCGGTTTTTAAGTCAAAGGAGGAGCTTAAAACCAGTTACATGGAGAAAAGAAAACAGTCTCTGGAAGAGACAAGAAATTTGCTACCACGAGTGAGAAGCTTGCACAGTCCAAAAACTTCTCTGGTTTCTACTAGAGATGCCGAAAGAAATACATTCAAGTTAGCCATGGTAAACGACAAAAAGATGTCAGAGATGGAGATCCGGTTGGATAAGATCAGTGTACTGGATAAGATACAACTTCATAAACAAACTAGTGATATCATTTATTCAGATTTGTTACAAGCTATGGTGAAGATAAATAAATTACAAATTTTGATAGATAAGTTAGAGGTTCAACTAAGGCATGAAAGAGTCGAAAATAAGGCAAATGCCATCCAGATCAAGAAGCTCCAAACAGATATTTTCAGTTCAGATAACACTCAGGTAGTCAGGAGGATGCTAGAAGAAAAAGGTAATGCTCTCCAAGTGCTGAAGAAAAAATTGAAAATCCCAGGTTCTGAGCATGTTCAGTCCTCTGAGTTATTGGCTCTACAAGAAGAAAAAGATAAGATCCATCAAGATATGATGGAGTATAAAGGGAGAGCTGTTGAGTTATAGGAAGAAAAGGACAGGTGTAAAGGTGAAAGAAATGAGCTGTTATCTCAAATTTATTTGATGAAAAAGGATCAAATTGATGAGAAGGAGATTATGGAAGAGCTAATGAGTCAGAATCCCACAGGTGAAGACTTGTCCATTGTGAATATCGAGAAGGCGTTGGGCGATTTTTCTGTGGATGATCTGCTAGTGCCTATGTCCCAAGTTAGTCTCAAAGATGAATAAATCAAAGAACTAAAGACAGAAAATGCAAAGATCAAGTTTGAACTGGCCAAAATGAATGAAAACAAAAACAAAATACTACAAGATAGAAACCAGTTGCAGAAGAAGTTCAATGAATTAAAGGAGAAAAGCATAGGTAAAGGTCCCCTGCAAGGAGCAAAACACATTATCTGGGACAAGTTATCTATTGAAATTACCAAATTCAGGCATTATCTGAATTTCATTGATGATCTGAATAGTTTGATAAATTTGGCCCACCAAAGATTAAAGCTAGTGAATGAACATATGAGAAAAAGACCTCTCACCACAGCTCAAAATGCGCTGAACTTTTTAAACTCATTGACATATCAAAAATTACATGATTTGGGGATAAAAGATAGGATATCCATAGTGCTGTGGGCTAAGAAATTTATTCACAAACATCATTTAATGAAGACAGTCCAGGACAGAACAGATGAAATGGTTACACAGGTCAATAATTTCAAGAAGGAGTTCAAGGAGCTTTTTTAAGACGGCCTACCTTCTTTCTGGGACAAGGAGGGACGGATGTTCTCTCACGAGCATTATCACATCTTGCTAGTTCAGAATCACATGGACCACTCTAAATTCGATGACTTGGAAAACAGCCTAACAAGAAAAACTATTGTGGATAAATTAACAGAAGATTTCGAAATTTTACAGAAGTTCGCAATTATCAGAAGCAGATTTCCCAAGATGTCCTATGAAGCGTACATGGAACTTGAAGTATCAATCTGAGAGATTATGGAGTGTGACACCCCAAATGCAGAATAGTGGAAAGCTGTCGAGAGATTCGGGAAGACCAAATACATCTTGCATGCATAGAGACAGGTGTTATACAACAAGGATCTGACTGGATGAAGACATGGAGCTGACTGGATGAAGACATTTTACCAAGCTGATTTTTACTTTATGATCTATTAGGATTGGAGCAGTAATTTTTTATAGAAGTTAGGGATTTAGTTACAAGACTCTAAATTAAGCCGATCATTCAGTTGTGAAATATTCTTGGAAGATCTATTATTTTTTGTATATATTGGCATCTTTTTTATGAGATGGGGGTTGGAACCCATCGTGTTGTGGAATAATTTTGGAGAACATATCTATTTTTGAATAAAAAAGTGAATGCATGAAGGTTTATCAAAGATTCCTGTATCATTGATATTACAGTCTGTGTTTCTTTCTTTATATGATTGTATTTTCCTAGTGTAACACTTCATTTTGTTTCTTCTTCGTATCTGAAATACAGTGTTGGGTGATTAGAATTCATATGTTTATGCTCTAGTCATCATTTCAGATATTTTATACATTTTCTGCTAAAGTTGACATAGAATTCATCTTTGATGCTCTGTGTTAGTGGGGTGTTTCCTCATCTCTTCTGTTTCACCTAGATTAAATTGAACGACTGTGATGATGTGATTATCTTGCCTTTGATGAATCTAGTGTATATGTCTTTGTGATATATTTATATGTATGTGACTCCATGCCCAATGGTTATGTGATTGTTTCATCCATACATACAAATCTTTAAATATTGTTTTATATCTGGTCCTATTAAATCTTTATTGAGAGATCCCTCTCTGGAAGAAAATACCAGTTTCTTTGTAAAGTGGCTTTTGTTGTTACCTTGGAGTTTACCTTTTACAACCTGGGTACATTCTGAGTGCTAACAGTGCTATTGAAGGGGGACGGGAATGTAACACCCTGGTTTTGACCCCTTTGCATTAGATGTATATGATGTATCTATTGTAAATGATCATGGTGCGGAGCTAAAGGCCAAGGCCCCACCATTGATTCGTTATGCTATGTTTCGGGCTGAAATTGTCACCGATGGTATATCGGGGCATGCATCATACATATTAATTTTTGTCATCATGTAAATATGCATCTTTAATTAAATGAACCCAAGCAGCTATGCTCACCGCAACTAAATTGAGAAGGGGCATGACTCTCATAAGGATAAGGGTGGGGGATGTCAAACCTTGGGCTATGGGGGGAAATCCATGTGTCACCACCTTGTTTGAATTGCCCATATTTCCTTGTCTTATCCAACTACAACTTTACTATTTTTGCTGAGTAGTTGAGACAGTTATGGCCGGGAGTGGTGTGTGGCAGGACTGTCAGTCCTTTCCCACACGCACACTCCACCAGTGGATTGAACCTCATGATGGGAAGAAGAATGACTATGCCCCTCATTCCATTTTCTCCACTACGTATTCCATCCATTGTCGATTCATCCTCACATAGGGACGGTAGTCTGTTCATTCTCACGTGCAGGCATCTTTTCTGTTTGATCTCACTCATCCAGGAGGGGAGCCACTTTTGGTTGTCATTCACTTTTTTCCACAGAGTGGAATTCGGTGTGTTTTCGCTCTGTATTTCTGGGGTCTAGTGTAAAATTTCCTCACGCACAGGTTGATAGTTTGCATCTTCTTCCCCAGTGCGGCCTGTGTAAGTCTTTTCTGACTGCTTCGTTATCTTGAAGGGACTGTTGTTTTCCCCATGTTGTGAACTATGTTGCTGATACATTTGGAGACTATTGTAAGTTTATTGGGAGTCATTTTGGCCATGATAGGGCCAAGAACAACTCAGGATTCATTTCCCTATCTAAGTTTACACTGCTGATTGATTGTATGCATGCAACGGTTTGTCTTCGGACTATGTTGGGAGCAAGGATGGGGGCTTGGGTTGCTTGATAAACTTGGTGTGTTTGGAAACCACACAGACAGAGCCAGAGGGTTGGATTTCTTCTCCACAACCCTTGAATAGCACTGGAAGGGAAGTCACGGCCTGAGGGACTATGTAGCAGAGAAGGGACTGATTCCTTGTGTTGGGTGTGTGTGGGTGTCTTATAAGTCAGGCTAGTTATGGTGTAGGTGTTCCTAACTCTGTAATGGGATCACCAGCTTAGCATTTAGCCTTTCCCAGCTCTTGGATGGCATGATAAACCCAACTATGTTGGCTTGGCTGTGTTTTTTGTATCCTTGGCTATGTGCAAGCCTGCTTGTTCCTTATTCCTTGGGGAATCATGCCCATCTCAGGGATGGTAGCAATGCTGAGAGATTTAGGAGAATGCTAGCCTATGGTTGGGTGGAACGTTGCAGCAACGTAGCTGGTTGCAGAACAAGTTCCTCATAACATAAGTAATCTTTTTCATTTTACTCCTGCAATCATTTTACTATTAATGAATATGGTGAACATGTTGAATGCTTGTATGAACGTATGTTGCTTCCACTGTGTATGATAAATAATTGTATTTGTGTATGTTCTACTTCAATGCATTTTGTTTCAACATTTTATGAATGCACATGTTCATGGGGCTGGTTTCCTGGATGGTTAAGGCCATGGTAACGTCCTCTTCACCGGTCGAAGGCTTGGGGACATGGCATTTCCACATGTTCATCATATTCATCAATCATTAAATATAAATGCAGATACAGAATAGTCAAGAATACTCATCTGACAAGAAATCGTGCCGCAACCAGCTACGTTGCTGCAACGTTCCACCCAACCATAGGCTAGCGTGCTCATCAATCTCTTAGCAACACTGCCACCCCTGATATGGGCATGATTCCTTAAGGAATAAGGGTCAAAGAAGGTTTACACATAGCCAAGGCACACAAATCAGCCAAGCCCACACAGTAGGGTTTATTAGGACATCAAGGAGCTAGGGAAGGCTAAATTCCAAGCTGGTGGCCTCAAAGACCAGTTTTCTCAAGCATACCTAACCTCTAATCCTACTCTCAACAATACAAATACCAACCATTGCATGCCGCAGTAAAACAAACAGCTCACAGCTCTATGCAGAAGATGAACACCACAGGGTGAAAACCCCAAACAAAAGGGTGAACATAGCTCTAGTCCATAAGACAACTCAGAGTTGTTCTTGGCCCTAGAGTGGCCAAAACAACTCAGTAGAAACCCCAAAAAGGTTCTTGTATACACAACAACCCAACCTAAGGTAAATCAACATTCCCAACTTCACAATGAAATGATGGAAACAATATACAGTCCGAAATGGACAAGAAACCAAGCTCCCAACATGGATAGGGGAAACATAGACACACAACAAAACCCCAAAAGGATGTTTGCACACATAACAACCCAACCAGGGATAGATCAATAGCCCAATCCCCTAAATAAACAACAGAATAATACACAGTCTGCAGGTGGGAAAGGAACCGATCCTGAATCTGTGCGTGAGGGGAAAAAGACACAACCCAAAACAAAAATGGGGAAGAAACACACAGAAGGAACCCACAGCATGGGTCATGATGAAACAATAGATCGCTCCCCAATCTAAACACACCAGCAACGTTGGACAACAATGGTCCCTTCACAACGATGAAGTCAATGCCCCCTTAACAATCAGCAATGGTGGAGTAAATAGAATGCCACACAATATGGCAATGGTAGAAGATACAAACTCCTTGCGAGAATAGGAGGAATACATATCACTTAGAAAACCATGAAAAACACCCTATAGTGAATAATCACGGCAACATTTTTCAGTCCGACAATGGAGGGGTCGAAACACAAACTTTCTCTCTAAACGAGAGGAAGAACGTTTCTCTGATTTACAAGGCTGTGGGTGAAAGGAAGGGAGAACCCAAAAAAAGGGACATGGAACCTTTTATCTCAGCCTATGTGTGAGGAGATGAACAGACTCCCAATCAACCTAGTGGGCAGACCATCTACTACCCAGAAAGCATGTCGTGGAGAATGGGTGCAGGCGTGAGCATGGTTTTCCTGCCAGCCAATCGCTGTCCCTCCTAACAATAGAAAACTAAGGTGGTGGTTTAAGGAGACAAAAAGAGAGTGGCGACACATGGCTTTTCCCCATGGGTCTAGGTTTATCAATCCCCCCACCTTACCCTTGGGAATCATGCCCTTTTCATTTAACATTGCACCGTCGTAGCTGGCTATAGGTTTAATTAAATTGATGTGTGTATTTACATGATGCCAAAGCTATAATGTGCCACATAGAACGATATACCATCAGCAACGATCCCTATTGTCGAAACATAACACAACCGAATCGATGGTGGGGCTTTTGCCTTTAGCTCCTCACCGTGATTAATTACAAAATATACATCATGTACCCTTTAATGTAAACGGGGTCAAAATCGGGCTATTACAGGTTTGGAAATAGTTTTCCACTAGTTTTCGTTCATGGTTTTTAGAAAAGAGAGGCTTGAAAATGGTTTTCACCCATGGTTTTTAGAATATAGAGGCTTGAAAATGGTTTTATCCAATTGTTTTAGAAGAGAGGGAACTTTGAAGATGGTTTTCTTTTTTATGCAATGATAATTGGTTTATAGTTTTTCAATTTTGCAAATATAAATAAATAGATGTGTTAAATATTGATAAAAGATTCATGGGATCATGATATAAAAGTCATATATAACCACTTTTATAAATTTTATTTCAACACAATCATATATTTTTGAATTTTAGTTAGGTAAAATAATTTATCAATTATCTGTCTTTTAGAAATTGAAAAATATAAAATTTTCATATATTTAATTTTAAAATTTATTTTAGTAAATTATAATTTTAATAATATAGCTATATTTTGGACAATGTACTATTCGATTTGAAATGAAATTTGAAACTAATAAAATATCATTCGATCTGAAAATTCAAAAGTATGTTTCACATTAATTAAAAACACATGTAATTTCTTCTTAGATAAAAAAATAAAATGTGAATAAATAGATTTAATTATTTATAATTGTAATACATAAAAAATTATATTTATATATTTAGTAAAAGGATTTAGAAGGTTGTATAATCTGGTGAAATATTTGCATGTGTGTGTGTGTGTGTGTATGCTGGAAAAAATTGTCATTGATATCAAACAGGGTGTCATTGATGCCAAAAGGGTGAAGAGATATGCAGACTCAAGGTGATACAGATGTTGTGGTTGTAGTAGAGATAAATTGTTTGGGAATGTATAATGAAGCCTTGAATCCCCCTAAACAAGAACTTAAGGAATCCCTTGATCACAAGTGTATATAAACCAAAAGTGGTCCCCTTATTGCCTAGTGGTTGTCCATATCCCTCACGGGAAGACACTTTGAACTCTACATAATTGGTACAAATCGCCTAAAGAATCCACCAATGATCATGATTATGTGGGGTTTAAAGGAGTCCCTAAAGTGTCCTAAATAAGTGTAAATAATTTCCTAAATAAATGATGTTGCATCACATGACCATGATGATGGGTCACATGAACATTATGGCAGGTCATATGACCATGATGATGGGTCACATGAACATTATGGCAGGTCATATGACCATGATGATAAGAAGTGTAAGAAATTTTGTAAACGTGTTCCTAAGTGTTGGCCTCTTTCTCCTTCTTGTCTAGACCCATGGTTCAACAACACCACAATACCAAAAATAAACCATAAGACATCTTCCCGATAGAGCAAGCTCAATCAAAAACACCCACGAGGCAGGCGTAGTCTCACCTGAGATATCTAATGAGTAACTGCCAAAACCATGTTTCTGCAGTTGGTGATGGAATTATAGTCCCTTTGTGCAAGGCCAAGGCACTCGACAAAGGAAACAGGATGGAGGCTTACTATTGTGCGACAACAACATCGAGAGGCATCATGACTTGTAGACAACACAACCTCATCCTTATGACCTAACAGCTGGTGCAACAGTGCAATGCAACTAATTCCTTATATGCAATCAAACAATGCACAACTATTCTTTTACTTAATAGCTTAACCATGAATCAAACATACCATTCAAACAAAAACTTAACCATTCATTCATAGATAAGACGGATTGCGACATACATTCAATAGTAACTGCAATAATGCACAGTAAGCAAGTATTCATGTAAAGATTCACCATTCAACAACATTCATTCATATACAAAAGGAATAACGTGGAAACCCATCTAGGGAAAACCACCAAGGTGCTATTCATCTGGCATGAGAATTGGATATAGCACCTTGCATTCTGCGACCTACATATTGTTCTTAATATATTACCTTTGACTCAATATTTTTCTCTCATGCTCTCTGGTTTATTTTCTATCTACTCCTATTGATCTGCGCATAGCCTGGATCAACTCTTCTACCTATTGTCTACCCACTTAGCTGCATATTCCTTCTAATTATACTAAATCTTACCGAATCTAGTTGAATGTAACCCTTATACAGAGCAGGTTCCTTCTATATATATTACCTACAAGACCATCCAGGGTCGACTGAGTACAGATCAGTTATTACAAACTTGAAAAATTACAAAATATCTTCTGTGAGATAAATGTTGACCCATACCTAGCTGTGAAAGTCCTAGAAGACATTAACCACAACTTTAACTAGTCCTGAAAACGTCTTTCAGCTATTCTGTGCCAATCATAACTAGCTGCAAAATCTATCCTTCCTTCTTTTACTAGCTCGTCCTTCTGTAGTCTTCCTTGACTTCTTCCTTCCAGCTTTAATTTATCCACTTACCTATTCCACGGACTCGGATTTGCCTTCCTTGTCGCAACTATCTTGTCACGACTTTCCTCTTATTATTTCTCCATTGCACGCATGTTTTCAATTTTTATGCATTGATTCCTTCTTAGCCTACTTTTCCCTTCTGTCATGTGTGCCTTTTTCCTTGTGCAATTTCCTTGGCCCTTTTCCTGGCCCAACACTAAGTAATGCTTATAAGAAATGTGAATAAATTCCTAAAATAGTTGTGTTTTATCCACATAACCATGTGGGTTGGGTCACATAATCTATGTTGGAGAAGGACCTAAAGAGCCCCTAAGCTTGGTGCAAAGCATATTGAGATGAAGTGTGAATTATACCCCAAAATCATGATGATGGGTCAACATAACCCTGAAAGTAGTGTTGTTGGGTTTACATTACTAGAAGGATTGGTCGATATGACCATGAGAAGTATCCCTCGAAGTAATAAGTATTGGTCTACAAGGCGATGCTCAAATAAAAGGTTTAGAAAAACATAAGCAATGGTGTTTGGTTCACTTTCCATGAGTTTGCAGTTACATGATCTATGGCAGAGAAGGCCCTAAAGAGTACCCAAAATTGGTTCGAAGCAAGCTAGTGTGAATCTTAAAGTACCCCAAAAATAATAATGCTTGGTCCACATGACCTCAAAAGTTGTGGTAATTTGTCTCATTAGACCACTTGAAGTGGTAAGGATCCCCATAGGAAATAATGACGTATCCACCAAGTATGATGATGTGTTCAATCCCTAATGCCCCCTTTGGAGAATATACATAATGATATTGAATTTTTGGCATGAAGTGTCATGATGAGTTCTTGAGGTGGGGCACTAAGTCTTGAGACTCCCTTATAATATGGAGATCCACAAATAAAGGATGAGTTTAAGGAGACACTAAAATAGGCTACTAGATCATGATGAAGTGTATAAATATAAGGCCAAACATTTAATTTTATCATCAATCAATTATCTCTTTCTATTGCGCATCTTTGGAGAAAAGGTGCGAAATTTTTTGGAGGAGCAATTTCTGGGTATCTTTGAGGATTAAGGAGATTCACGAAAAATGACATAACTTTCTCATACGGTATCAGAATTACAAAATTATTGGCTCATTGGAAAGTTGGTTGCAAGGGCTATGTGATGAGTCTATATATATATATATATATATATATATATATATATATATACTCTTTNATGCTGGTGTGTTTCTTTTGTGATGACACATGTCTTTCATGGGTAGAGATCATCTTGGATATTGGTATGCAAGCATATCTCTTGGTATATCTATTTAAAGTCATTATATGTATTACTAGAGATATGATTATGGTCATCTTGGCATAGATCGGGTATGGTTCTAGTACACAGGTCTCTCGTGTGATGGTCATGCCTCTCATGGACTGGGGTCCATCTTGTTGTCTTGAAAAGGTATGAAGTTTGTACATGTCCTTTCAATTATCTCTTGCAATACTTGATGTTGATATTGACATAGATTTTTGTGCACAATTTATGATGATCATGGAATAGATCTTGGTGATTTGCTTGTATATATCATGGTGATTGTCTGTACATATTGTATCATGGTATTTTCATATATCATAGTTATTATATTGGCATAGTCCATGGTTATGTTGTGGCATATGGATCATCTCTTGGAATGTTCAATGTTTTGGAAATGTATATGATGTAAAAGTTAAGGATCTAAATGAAATCAATGGATGACTATTTTTGGGTACATACTTGAGGCATGTATAGGTTGATATAGTGTGACAGATATTGAGATAGTGTGAAAATGATTGTGACATTGTGACGGAGGTAGTGATTGTGGAATTTAGATAGAGATACAATGAGTGGGAATTGTGATAGAGATAGTGATTGTGAAATGTTGGAAAAGGTAGTGATACCCTGATACATGATTAAAGAGACAGTGATATATGAACAAGGATAATGATACAGGCACAAGGACAATGATATAGGTCCAAGAAAAAAGATACAACTACAACTTGTCAGATACAGTGATACAATGATCATTACAAATTGTTTCTTCTATTCATATAAAGCCGGTAGGATGGGGAAAGGATAGGAGATGGTATTATCCTTCAGTTTGGTTCCTAAGAATTATGAGTTGGTTCTCACTGAGGATTCGAGTCCTCTCTATAGGTTGGAGCATGTGACCTTAGGGGGTTGTATCCTCCTTTCTATTGGAGCTGATAAACTAGTGGGTTGTACCATCCTTCTAGTTGGTGCTAGAAAACCAAGGAGTTGGATCTTCCTTCTAGTTGATGCAGGTAAACATATTGAATGTAATCATTATATTATAAACAACATATTTTGTGGTCCCCCCCTAGTACTTGGGTTTCCACATAAAATATCGTGTACTATGTATGCTTATTATGTGACGATGATGTGATAATGATATGCTTATGAAATGTAAATATTGATAATGTATAAATTAATATTCAACTTTGCAAGCTTCTAATAATCAAGTTTTGAAAAGTAATAAAAGGCACACACTAATTCACTCCCCTCTTAGTGTGTTCGTTTTGTCCAACAATTGGTATTAGAGATGGTTCCTTCAAGTATAGTCTAACAAATCGAAGGAAGATATTTGGAGATCATGTATGAATATGAAATTATTTACTCTGCAGTTGGGGTTCCTCTATTCAATGGATCAAATTTTGATCATAGGATTATAAGGATGAAACTCTATTTACAGGGACAATATTTGAGTGTCTAGAAATCTATTGTGAATGGTTACACTGCTCCAAAAAAACCACCAAAAACAACACCCAAGTAGGAGTTAAGGAAAAATAATGCAATGAAAATGGATATATTATTGCATGGACTATCTGATCTTGTGAAAGACAAAGTTGGAAACTGTACATTAGATAAGGAACTCTGTCACAAGCTACAAAACCTGTACACAAAGGGATCTCTCCATTAGGCACACGAATACAATCAAAATGAAAGGTCAGATACAGAAAGTGAAGAACATCCAAAATCGGATGATGAAATTTATGAAAGTAATGCTTCTGAAGATAAATAAGATTAAAAAAAGTTAATGGTTGTAGATATTAAAGAAGAATTGATGAGTACCATACATGAGTTGAAGGAAGGAAGAAATAAGAAAAATATTCTAATGGAACAAATGCAGAAGTATCAACAAGTGAATACCATGCTAGCATCTCAACTAAAAGAGAAGGAGGAAGCATGCAACAGAAAGGGAAATTAGTGTCAAAAACAAGAGGATGAAATTGGCTCCTTAAAGAAAGAATTTTAATAGTTAAGTTTGTAATAAATGGAAACTGAAGTGGAAATCTCAAATCTTAGAGAGGAGAACTAGTTACTAAAAGTTCAACTACAAAAATCTCATTCAAAATCACAGATGGAAAATAGCATTGAATAAATTGAGAAGAACATTTTTTCTTTAAGAAGCCTGATAGAAGAGGTGAAGAAAATTGAAGCAGATATAACAAGTAAACCTCAAGAGAAGAAAGAGATTTGTTAAAGGAAAGAACTTGAGATTCTTTTGCTAAAATGGGATTTGGGCATGACAATTTCCGAGTTGAAAACAAATTCAAGGTTTGAGAAGAGAATTGATGAAAGTAAAATATCTAAGATACCAAATAAGGAAAGTGAATAAAAAACTAAGAGTTATGCAGATATTCTCAAAAGATTCCACCAAAGAAAATACTACAAAGGAAGAAGTAAAAATTCAAGGAAGAATGGGTACAAAGATGTTACATCACAAAGATATATTCTTATCCTAGGTACCAAAGTTTATTTTGTGGTTATTGTTTTTCATGTAACAATTTTGGGCATAGGGATATATATTGCAAAGCTTGTGGATAGAAGGCTCGGGTAGGAAATGGAGGTGGCAACATGAACTACAATGTCGAATGTTTCCACAATTATGGACAGATGGAAGGATATTGTATAAGTACGATGAACCACGCTATTGAATGATACAAATGCAAAAGATATGGACACAAAGCTCATGACTAGAGAAACATGATAAATTATTCCATAAAGGAGAATATTGATATTAGATTTAATAAATTACGAAAGAAGAATCGAGAAGCACAGAAGGAAGAAAATTTGTTGATTGGTTTGTTATATAAACAATGAAAGTTCATAGCTTAAGTCAAGAAACCAAAGAAATTCGCTTATCTTAAATATGGGAAGTATATTGAATGAAAGCAGAGCAGGTCCCAATATTAAAGATAGAAAATAATTTGTATTACATGTTGAATATGTGAAGGAAAATCAAGTCAATACAAAATACTCAAAGGAAATTTATAGTAGTTATAGAGTTAAGTAATAAAGACATACCAACAAGCAAAAAGAAAGGTGTCAAGATTACAGATGATGACCCTATAACCGAGCAGTACCTATTGTTATAAATATTTTTGCATAAAGGGTCCAAGTATTATGGATAATTTTGAAGGGAAGTGTAAGTCACATGAAAGGGATATCAATAAATAAGTGGTTTGGTAAATTGATCAAGAAAAAAGGGGGATCTACTTCATAAAGCTTCAAGAAATGCCCAAGTATAAGGTGGATTCAGCACTGTAATGTCCCCGACCTTCTGACCGGCGAAGAGGACGCTACTAAACACCAAACATAAACCTCCGGGCAACTAGCCCCATGAACATCAACATACATAAAATGCTGGAATAAAATTCTTAAAACATAAAACATACTAAGATGCATAATCCTTCATATACATAGCGGAAGCAAACATACATTCAATCAAGCATGCCACATGTTCATTATATTCATTAATCAATAATATAAATGTAGAGACGAAATAGTCAAGAATACTTATCTTAAATAGGATTCATTCTGCAACTGGCTACGTCACTGCAACGTTCCACCCAACCATAGGCCAGCGTGCTCATCAATATCTCAGCAACACTGCCACCCCCGAGCTGGTCATGATTCCTCAAGGAATAAGGGTCAAAGTAGGCTTACACATAGCCAAAGTACACAAATCAGCCAAGCCCACACAGTAGGGTTTATCAGGCCTTCAAGAAGCTAGGAAAGGCTAAATGCTAAGCCGGTGGCCTCAATGGAGATCAAAGGATGCCTACACCAAATTTAACCTTACTTTTAACACATCCACACACCTGACACCGGGAATTAGTCCTTTTTCCACTTCACAGTCCCTCAAGCCCTGAATTCCCTTTCCATTACTCTTCAAGGGTTGTGGAGAAGAAAGCCAGCAGTCTAACTCTATCTGAGTGGCTCCACACACCAGTTTTCTCAAGAATACCCAGCCTCTAATCCTACTCTCAATAGTCCAAATTCCAACCACTGCATGCCGCTGTAAAAAAAAAAGTTCACATCTCTGTGAAGAAGGTAAATGTAACAGGGTGACAACCCCAAACAAAAAGGTGAAACATAGTTCAGGTCAAACAATGATTCAGAGTTGTTCTTAGCCCTAGAATAGCCAAAACAACTCAAAAACAATCCCAAAAGATGTTTGCAACCTCAGCAACCAAGAAGCAACCCAAAACAAGGGGAAGACAACAGCCCCAAACTCACAATGAGAATGATGGCAACATTACATAGTCCCAAAATAGGGGAGAAGTCCGATTCTCAATCTTGGACAAAGGAAAAACATAAATGCAGACCACAGTCGATAAGGAGAACAAGCATGAGCTTACACACCACAGATGAGGAGAAGATGGATTCCCAGCATTGACAGGGAAAGCATACACATAGTAGAATCGTGCCTCTCAGGCCACCTTCCAGCTCACCGCATGAGATCAAAATATCCAACTCCTGCATGAGGGAAACCATCCCATTTCTAGCCTGTGCATAAGGATTCAAGAAAATGATGGGGAAATCATGAGGAGAGTGAATGGGATGACTCAGTGTGGGAGGAAGAACAAAGCGATGAGGAAAAAACCTAAACAGACCACAGTCATCCCAAAAGTGGGGAACCGCCCGACTTCCTACATGAGGGTAACCACAGAGATCTCCTGCATGTGCATGAAGAGAATCTTCCCTCATGGAAGAGTGGGTAGAATGGGAATTGAGTCTGTTCCCCTGCCCTAGCATGAGTGAGTGAGCCAGCTGGTGGAGTGTGTGTGGCGCAAGGACTGGTAGTCTTGTCACCCACCACTTCCCCGCCATCACTCCTCCCAACTAACAGACAAGAAAATTTTTAAATTTGTGGTCGACACATGGAAAACTCCCAATGATCCCCCATGGGTTGGACAACCCCCCCTTTAACCTTAGGAATCATGCCCTTTTCATTTAACATTGCATCGTTGTAGCTGGCTGTAGGTTTATTTTAATTGATGTGCATATTTACATGATGCCAAAACTATAATGTGCTGGATAGCACAATATACCATTGGCAACGATTTCTATTTCCAAAACATAACACTGTGTTGCTGCCGCAACCGTTCTCCCCGAATTTATTTTTACTTAAAATATGGGCCCCTCCTCATCATTTTACTTGGCTTGATCGTTAAAGACTTGAGCCTCTCCGGCATATCTGTTTTTCATTTTACTTCGAAGATGAATGTCAGTCGGTTTATGTTTTCCCCGTTCAGTTTTGGTTTGAGTCATGGATGCCGGTGTACTGGTCGAAAAAGGGGGAAATCTTTGTTTTTCAGAGTTACCTTTTCGTGGAAAGAATGAACCTATCTGTTCCTGATATTTAAAGTTGTTTGAATTCTTGGTTTTTTCTGTAATCGGCCCCCTTTTAGTTCCAGGTTGGAAGCTGTGAGTTTCTCTCCCACCCCCGTTGCGGCTCCCAGATCGTTTCAGCGTCCGATTTCTTAAAGCCGTTCGATGCCCGATTTATGTTAACTACAAATCGCTTGTTCGTAGCTTCTGCTTGCCCGCCGTTGTGGCCGGGAAGAGATAGTCAGCTTCCGATTTGAGTCGCTTCCGACATCCGACTAAGTTCTTCCTGTCCGTTTCGCGTATCCTCTAGCTCTCCTCCTCCGTCGTTGCGGCTCCCAGAGTCTTCTGACTTCCGAGGCTAAAACCGTCCGACGTTCGATTTATGGCCTATCCCGCTCGACCGCATGAGATCAAAATCTCCAACTCCTGCATGAGGGAAACCATCCCATTTCTAGCCTGTGCATAAGGATTCAAGAAAATGATGGGGAAATCATGAGGAGAGTGAATGGGATGACTCAGTGTGGGAGGAAGAACAAAGCGATGAGGAAAAAACCTAAACAGACCACAGTCATCCCAAAAGTGGGGAACCACCCGACTTCCTACATGAGGGTAACCACAGAGATCTCCTGCATGTGCATGAAGAGAATCTTCCCTCATGGAAGAGTGGGTAGAATGGGAATTGAGTCTGTTCCCCTGCCCTAGCATGAGTGAGTGAGCCAGCTGGTGGAGTGTGTGTGGCGCAAGGACTGGTAGTCTTGTCCCCCACCACTTCCCCGCCATCACTCCTCCCAACTAACAGACAAGAAAATTTTTAAATTTGTGGTCGACACATGGAAAACTCCCAATGATCCCCCATGGGTTGGACAACCCCCCCTTTAACCTTAGGAATCATGCCCTTTTCATTTAACATTGCATCGTTGTAGCTGGCTGTAGGTTTATTTTAATTGATGTGCATATTTACATGATGCCAAAACTATAATGTGCTGGATAGCACAATATACCATTGGCAACGATTTCTATTGCCAAAACATAACACTGTGTTGCTGCCGCAACCGTTCTCCCCGAATTTATTTTTACTTAAAATATGGGCCCCTCCTCATCATTTTACTTGGCTTGATCATTAAAGACTTGAGCCTCTCCGGCATATCTGTTTTTCATTTTACTTCGAAGATGAATGTCAGTCGGTTTATGTTTTCCCCGTTCAGTTTTGGTTTGAGTCATGGATGTCGGTGTACTGGTCGAAAAAGGGGGAAATCTTTGTTTTTCAGAGTTACCTTTTCGTGGAAAGAATGAACCTATCTGTGCCTGATATTTAAAGCTGTTTGAATTCTTGGTTTTTTCTGTAATCGGCCCCCTTTTAGTTCCAGGTTGGAAGCTGTGAGTTTCTCTCCCACCCCCGTTGCGGCTCCCAGATCGTTTCAGCGTCCGATTTCTTAAAGCCGTTCGATGCCCGATTTATGTTAACTACAAATCGCTTGTTCGTAGCTTCTGCTTTCCCGCCGTTGTGGCCGGGAAGAGATAGTCAGCTTCCGATTTGAGTCGCTTCCGACATCCGACTAAGTTCTTCCTGTCCGTTCCGCGTATCCTCTAGCTCTCCTCCTCCGTCGTTTCGGCTCCCAGAGTCTTCTGACTTCCGAGGCTAAAACCGTCCGACGTTCGATTTATGGCCTATCCCGCTCGCATTTCACCTGGCCGCAACTCAAGCCTCATCCGATGTTGCGGCTGGCTGAACCCTCTAGCCTGCGAGCTCACTTACATCTGACGGTCGACTTGAATTTTCCCGCCGGTGACCATAGGATATTTTGCCAGACCCATGTGTGTTTCGCTCGACCATTTCATTGCAGAATGATGGTTAATTAGTTATATTTGTTGATTGAACCATGCTCATGAGTTGAATGCAGGCATTTTCTAGATGACCGGTCAATCTGCCACGACAAGAAAAAAGACTAACCCGTTTGGCAAAGGTATGATTGAAATGAGGTGAATGGAGGACGAAATCCAGAGCTGTAAAGGCGTGATCCCAGAAACGGATCAGTTACCGAGTGTTTCATGATCACCTGCTGACAAAAGATTGGAATATGAAGCGTTGGAGAAACTGAAAAGTCACACGCTTGAAGGCAGCCCAAGGGGCAGCAGTTCTAGTTTAAATATCTAGAAGTAGGACTGAGAAGGGGATTTTTCCCCTGGAAATTTTTTGTAATTGTTTGCTTGTAAGAGGAACTACTTCGTTTTACAAAGCAAACTGCAAATTTGTCTATCGGAGAGAGTGAAAAGTGGAATGTATCAGTGCAACTCAATGAATAATGTTGGAGATGAACTATTTCGTTTTCAGCCGCGTTTTCATTTACTGTAAGAGTATTTAATGTTCTGAACCTATGTTCTGGTTAAATGTTCTTCAGTAGTTTTTGGGATATTTTTCACTATGAGCAATAAATGTTGCCATAAAATGATCGGCTATCTGGTTATTTAAATATCTGTAAGCGTTCATGTGCTTTAGAAGAAGTATTAGCTATCTGTGATTCCTCTTAATGTATGTGAAAATGTATTGCTCATCCAAAATGATAACCTTGCTCCTTAGGGATAGATTAGATAGTTAGTTTATTTCTTTTCTATCTAGTTTGGTTGCTTGCGAGCACAAGACAAGAGGTAAGAAGCTGCGCATCACGTTGTGACCGCTCCCTACATCTTGACCCTCTACATTTAGTTAGGCACTTGCATATCATTTCTTTAAGTGAAAATACAAAAACTCGGTGGGCCGGGCCGTAACCGGTAAAGCTTCAGTTTTTCGTTTCTTGACCTACGGTAGCCGGACCGAAAACCGGACGGATTCCCTATTCCAAACAGTCAACGGGCTAGTTGGGAAGGTTGACTGGGGAGAATCCCTTACTGTTGCCACCTGCGAATTTCCAGGCCTCAACAGTTTTTGGTGCTAGAAGGAGGGCCGCCAATGCATGGCTGGCCGGGGAAACCCGTTTTCCCGAGATTATTCCACTGGTTACAGTTCTGAAAGTAGTGGACTGCGTAATCCAATTCTGGAAGAAGACAACAGAGAACATTTATATCCTGTTCGCAACAAGATTGTTAATGATCTGAGGAGACACACCCATGCTTACGTAAAGAAAATTGGAGGGTTGCCAATTATTCAAGAATTGCCTAGAAGAGAATACAAGAAGAAATACCGTCCCATAGTAGAAGATTCAGTGTTGGTTGGAGACTGGGAAGAACTTGTAGAGACTGCCTTACAAGAATTTGAGCTGCCCTTGAATCAAGGAAACCCGGAGACCCCTTACATTTCTCCTGTCCATACCCCTGTTGGTTCACCTCCACAGTCACCACCATTACTCATGGCTGGCGTTAACGCAAACGTACCTCCGCCCCCACCACCAAATCCACCACCACCGGCATGGAGTGCCAGATCACCCCTAAACCTCACCCCCCCTTTGCATGACCTTCCTCAAGCCTTTGAGAAGTTGTTGCCTAAATTTGATCCCAATGAGAAGATATTGGTAGATGATCATTTGCATAGTTTCTATCTAGCCATAGAAGGATTAAGGGCGGGGGAACATGAAGATGTGGTTTGTAGACTTTTCCCGCATACCCTCAAGGGAGCTGCGGCCTCTTGGTATTTTGGATTGCCCGCCAACTCTATCCCAGACTGGGATACCTTTGAAAGAATGTTCAGGAGCAAGTACGCAATCCAAAAGACTCACGTGGCCCTCATGAAAGGACTGTGTGCATTGAAGAAATAAAAAAAGGAAAAAGTGCACAGTTTCACACAAAGGTTTGCAGCATATCTAAAAAATTTCTCGGAAATAGATAAGCCTTCAGACAAAGTACTGATTGAATACTATACTTCAGCATTGGGCCCTGACTTGGCCATGTTTGCAAAAGGTAGGGCCAAGCCTACCTTGACAGAAACCTATGAAGAGGCAGAAGTGGTGGAAGCAGAAAGAGAAAGCATTGAGGACTATCCAGAGCAATCAGGAGAGAAAGGTGTGGGTAGAAAACCCTTATTGTTCACTAAGCCTAAAGAAGAAAAGACCCCAGATTATGAAAGCATGGCTAAAATGATGCAAAAGTTGTCCAATAAAATCATAGACTTAGAAAAAGAAAAGGAAGCATAGAAGTTCTTCAGGCCATATTATAAGAGAAGAGATGATAGCAATCAGCCCCAAACTCCTCCTCAAAAAACTGCATCCATGAATCTGACTGAGATAGGGATGGAAAATTTCTGTACTTTTCATCAACAACCTCATTCCAAAAAGAACTGTCCGCAATGGATAAATTCAATGACATTGGTCATGAACCAGATGTTGGATTTGAGATTAACGGAAGAAGATGATGATGAGAAGAAAGAAAATGTTGTTTCTACCTCTACGCAAAAACAAGAAGAAGATACCATGGTATTATGGAATTATGTCTCCTTACTAGATGCAGAGGAGGAAAATACTCAAGGACCTAAGGGCGTCAGGGAAGCTAACGTGACAACTAGAAGCCAAGGGACGATTAGTGATGATAGTCTTTTACTTCCAAAGATCAGGAGGCTGCAAAGAAATGTGAAAAAGAAGTTCCAACATAAATCCTTGGCTGATCAGATTCTGGAATTCACCATTACCATCCAAGATCCTAAACAGAACAGAACGCTGCCTAAACCAAATAAAGAGAAGGTGAGTGTTGATCAATCTCAATCCATTAAACAACAAATTGAATATGACCTTGTTGAATATTTAAAGAAGATAAAGGTAAATGTCCCGATGTTTGAAATGTGCAAAGTACCCCAGCAGAAATAAAAGTTGTTGAAGGCACTTGAAACGTCAGGAGAAAAGCTGCCCACCGATAATCAGCCTCGAGATGAAGAAGAAATTGGAGAAGCTAGTACCGGAGGTATGTCTAAAACTAAACATCCACCTTTCCTCCTGATGTTTGAAATCTTTAATCATAATGTGCACAATTGTCTGGTAGACTCAGGAGCGTCAATTAATGTCATGCCCATATCAGTATGTAAGAAAATAAACGGGCAGCCTAAGCCATCCACGTGGAGGGTGGTGCAGTTGGATAGGACAGACGTTAAGGTGATTGGTGAAATGGAAGATGTCCTAATCCGCCTAGCATCCTATGACAGAGTATGCCAAGTTATTAACATCGTGGTGGCTGATATACCAGACGCTTACGGCCTGGTTTTGAGCAGAAATTGGTCAGCTAAGTTGAATGGATATTTCGCTTCAGATTGGTCACATCTTTGGATGCCATACAAAGCGAGTCCCAATCAGATTAAGGTTCTGGGAGAACCTCACATGAAGCACAACATTACTCAATTGAATGAGAAGAACATACCAGTCGAATCTGTGTTGGGAAACAACTTTCTCGAACTGGAACCAGGGAATTATCAACTGGAAGAGGCCAGCGACACATTTGACACCCAGCCTGATCTCCTTCGTTTTTCTCAGGCTGATGAGTTTGACTGTAAAATAGTAGATTTAGCAGTAGGAGTAGATTCTGTTTCAGTAGATAATGTGTTTTGGACTTTGTTTTTTGATGGCTCTAAAATGTTAGAAGGGTCAGGGGCCGGCTGCGTCCTCATCGATCCACAAAAAAAAAGCACTTCCTATCCTGTAGATTAGAGTTCGAATGTACTAACAATACGGCTGAATATGAAGCATTGCTGTAGGGACTCAAGAAAGCAATCGAGCTACAGGTTAGTTATTTAAAAGTTTTTGGGGACTCGGAAATAGTTGTAAAGCAAATAAGAAATCAAATACATTTTGTTTCCCCTCATTTGAAAGCTTACCAAAACGAGGTATGGGAGTTGCTTAAATGTTTTCATGCATTTAACATTATTTCAATCCCAAGAATAAAAAATGCAGCCGCTGATCTTCTAGCTACATCAGCTGCCAGGTTGGTTCCCACTAATAACAAATGCTCTATTGAATTGCTTTTCAGGCCATCTGTACCCGACATGATCACCAACTTGCGAGTATTTGACGACGATCAGCAAATAATCGAATGCTTGACAAGTGACGAGACCTTTAAAGGGGCCATTATAGACTATGAGGAACATCAGGCTGAGATGAAATGTGACAATTTCATTCCCAAAGGGTTCAAAATGTTAGAAAATATGTTTGACTTGAACGAAAAGTTTAGAAGACCCGCTAATGTGAAGACGCACAGCTCAACTCTACAGTTCGAGCTAATAAACCTAGGGGCTGAAGCGGATCCCAAGTTTGTGAATCTCGGCAAATGCCGTTCACCCGCAGAAAGAGACAAATTCCTCAAATTGTTTAAACAATACAAAGATGTCTTTGCATGGATGTACGCAGACTTAAAGACCTACGACACCAGCATTATCAAGCATATCGTCCCTATTAAAACAGGTGTCAAGCCATATCAGCAGCCGTTAAGGAAGATGCACCCCAAGTTGGAGCCACTGATTCAAAGCGAGGTGAAAAAATTGCTGGACGCTAGGATTATTTTTAAAGTTCGGCATTCAGAGTGGGTGTCAAATCTGGTGCCGGTCAGAAAGAAGTTGGGAGAAATCAGATTGTGCGTGGACTTCAGAAACTTAAACTGCGCCTCAGACAAAGACAACTATATGGTGCCTCCCATGGAGCAATTGCTACAAATGGTTTCCGGTTCTGAATTGTTTTCATTGTTAGATGGATTCTCAGGCTACAACCAAGTGTTAGTGGCCGAGGAAGATAGATTGAAGACAACATTCAGAACTAAATGGGGAAATTTCGCATATAGAAGAATGCCTTTTGGACTGATCAATGCTAGCGCGACATTTCAGAGAGCTATGGAAATAGCTTTCCACGGACTGATTGGACAAAGTGTAGTGGTCTACCTTGATGATATCACAATATTTTCAAAGAAAAGAGGGGAGCACGCGTTCCACCTCAAGCAAATTTTCGAGCGCTATCGGAAGTATGGCATTTCCCTCAATCCTAAGAAATGCGTATTCGTAGTCACCGAAGGAAAGTTGTTGGGGCATATAGTTTCAAAGAGAGGTATATCTATAGACCCAGAAAGAATCAAAGCCATTGAACAAATCCCCATGCCCCATAATAAAAAAGGAATGCAATCCTTCATGGGAACAATAAACTTCGTACGTAGGTTCGTGCCTGATTTTGCCCAGACTGTTAAACCATTACAGCAGATGGTCAAGCAAAATGCACAGTTTAAGTGGACTGAGACTGAAAAGAATGCTTTCAGTAAAATCAAGACTGTTATTGCACATGCGCCCTCTCTTAAAAGTCCACACTTTGACAAGGACTTTATTATGTATACTTTTGCGTCTGATGATTCGTTGGAAGCCGTGCTTACGCAAAAGGAAGATGGGGGTGATGAATTCCCAATTTATTTTATGAGCACTGGGATACAAGGAGCTGAGTTAAACTACCCAGCCATTGATAAGTAGGCTTACGCAGTGTTTAAGGCAGTAAAACAATTTAGGCCTTATATATTGAAGAATCAGACCAAGGTAATAGTCCCTTACCTAGCGGTAAGATCCCTTCTCATTCAAAAAGAATTAGGATAAAGAAGGGGCAACTGGGTAACAACCCTTCAAGAATACGACCTTGAATTCAAGCCAGCCACTATAGTGAAAGGTCAAGGGCTATGCAAATTGATGACTAGAAGTAGGAACAACGAAGAACAAGCATGGGAAGATGAAGCTGAATTGCATGTAATGGATGTATGCCCCCTGTTTACAGACCCTGAGTCCTGGTATAGGGACCTTGTGCATTACTTGCAATCCGGGCTATTGCCGGAGCATTGGAATTCCAAACAAAGAAGAGCGCTGCGTCTAAAATCAGATTCCTACCAAATCATGGAAGGCGTATTATTCAGAAAAAACTACGATGGGGTCCTCTTGAGATGCTTGGAGAAAGAAGATGTTGAGAAAGTAATGGCAGAATTACATGACGGTCCGGCTGGGGGACATTATTCAGGCGACACTACAGCCCACAAAATCCTTAGAGCTGGTTACTATTGGCCCGCACTCTTTAAGGATGCACATGTGCATGTCGGGAAATGTGATATCTATCAAAGGTGTGGTGGAAGACAGCGTAGGGCAGCAGCACCCCTAAAGCCCGTTATGATCACAGAACGGCTAGACATTATTGGAGAAATAAAACCAAATTATTCCCTGCTACACAAGTACATTCTTACCGCGACTGATTACTTCACTCGTTGGGTCGAAGCTATCCCATTACGAAAGATAAATGAAGACGAAGTCATTAGCTTCCTACAAGATCATATCATGACCAGGTTTGGAGTTCCAATTTCAGTAGTTTTTGATAATGCTAAATACTTTTCATCCATTAAATTGACCGCATTTGCTCATGAGAAAGGGATAAAATTACGTTATTCTGCTAACTAATATCCGCAAGGAAATGGCCTGGCTGAATCCTCCAATAAAAACCTCATTAGAATCCTGAAGAAAACTGTCATATAAAACTAGCGAAGTTGGCACTCAGCCTTACCAAACGCCCTATGGGCTGATAGAGTTACCCCCAAGTTCGCAGTAGGAGTGTCACCCTATACCCTTGTGTATGGAAAGGGAGCCATCTTGCCTCCCAATATTTTGCTACCGTCCTCCATACTAGCTCAAGATTCTAGGGGGTCGGATGATGAGGTTCTGCAAATAAGAATATATAATCTCCTAAAAGCAGAAGAATCCAGATCCAAGGCTAGAGAACGTTTCAAACAATAGCAGGAGATAGTCAAAAGATGGTTTGACAAACATAAAGCTGGGAAAAGGGACTTTGAAGTAGGAGACTTAGTCCTCAAGTGGGACCACCCCCATGATGAAGAAGGAAAGCATACCAAATTCCAGCAGTTATGGGTAGGCCCTTTTTAGATTGTAGCCAAACTTGGCCCTGCTACTTATAAGCTGCAAGATTTATAGGGATGGGAGGAGAACTTGCCAGTTAATGGTCTGGTTCTCAAGCCTTACTTTTCTTGATTTTCTTCGATTGTTTCTACCTTGTATATAAATAAGCTGTGTGGTTTTTTTCGATTCATGCTTTCATTTGTTTTAATTTTAAGTTTTGATTTTCAATAAGGGGAACGGACTTGCGGTTGTCTGGAGGATATTAAGGTATTTTGGGGAATAGCAAATATGTTGAGTGCCAGCCTGTGTATTGCTAAAAGATTTCTTCCATCCTTACAGTTTTCTTGAATAAAATGTTGTGTGCATTGAAGTCCTGCTTAACCCCTGTGAATTAAACCAGATTCGAAGAGTCTGGAGTACTATGTCGGGACTCCATCCACGTCACATTTAAAATGTTCTAAGGAGAAACAGTAAAGGACCCATAGGAAGAATCAAGGTGAATAGTGTATTAGATACAAATGATCCCATGCCAAAAACAAATGCCAAAAGGAGAATAAAGAGTCAGCACTTCTATAAAAGCATCATAAATCAAAACAGGTGCTGAATCATAAGCACTTAAAGCCAAAAGATCCTCTCCGTCCGTGAGCTGAAACTTAAAAAATATACCACTCACACAAAAGGACACTATGGGATAGAGGATCCTGAATTAAAAGTCAGTAAGAAAGGCGCACAGAAAGACTCAAATGGAAGGGACAAAAGTCCAAAGACACAAAAGTGTCAAAATGGCATGGGAAGGAGGAACAAATGAATATTGCTGTTTACCATCTGCTGCAATCCTGTGGTGTCCATGTTGTTAGCTACCTGAAAATAGAGGTAATAATGAAACTCATACTCTGGCCTCAACATAGTGGTCTGGACTTGAAGGTTTCGGTTTCCCCTCTCCCCAAATGGGACTAGCATCAATGATTAAGGTACACACTTCGGTCATGGGAGAAATCCGATAGCTGGAAGATTTATTTTAATGCATTTTGGTTAGGAAATAGTCTGCTACTCAAAGAAAAGTCACCTAGAGATCTAGGTTCACCAGGAATTCTCCAGTTGTTGCTGCCACAACCGTTCTCCCAAAATTTATTTTTACTTAAACTCTGGGCCCCTCCTCATCATTTTACTTGGCTTGATTGTTAAAGACTTGAGCCTCTCCGGCATATCTGTTTTTTGTTTTACTTCGAAGATGAATGTCAGTCGGTTTATGTTTTCCCCGTTCAGTTTTGGTTTGAGTCATGGATGTCGGTGTACTGGTCGAAAAAGGGGGAAATATTTGTTTTTCGGAGTTGCCTTTTCGTGGAAAGAATGAACCTATCTGTGCCTGATATTTAAAGCTGTTTGAATTCTTGGTTTTTTTCTGTAATTGGCCCCCTTTTAGTTCCAGGTCGGAAGCTGTGATTTTCTCTCCCGCCGCCGTTGCGGCTCCCAGATCGTTTCAGCGTCCGATTTCTTAAAGCCGTCCGACGCCCGATTTATGTTAACTACAAATCGCTTGTCCATAGCTTCTGCTCGCCCACCGTTGTGGCCGGGAAGAGATAGTCAGCTTCCGATTTGAGTTGCTTCCAACATCCAACTAAGTTCTTCCCGTCTGTTCTGCGTATCCTCTAGCTCTCCTCCTCCGTCATTGCGGCTCCCAGAGTCTTCCGACTTCCGAGGCTAAAACTGTCCGACGTCCGATTTATGGCCTATCCCACCTGCATTTCGCCTGCCTGCAACTCAAGCCTCATTCGACGTTGCGGCTGGCTGAACCCTCTAGCCTGCGAGCTCACTTACATCTGACGGCCGACTTGAATTTTCCCGCCAGTGACCATAGGATATTTTTCCAGACCCGTGCGTGTTTCGCTCAACCATTTCATTGTGGAATTATGGTTAATTAGTTATATTTGTTGATTGAACCATGCTCGTGAGTTGAATGCAGGCATTTTCCAGGCGACCGGTCAATCTGCCACGACAAGAAAAAATACTAACCCGTTTGGCGAAGGTATGATTGAAATGAGGCGAATGGAGGACGAAATCCAGAGCTGTAAAGGCATGATCCCAGAAACGGATCAGTTACCAAGTGTTTCATGATCACCTACTGACAAAAGATCAGAATATGAAGCGTTGGAGAAACTAAAAAGTCACATGCTTGAAGGCAGCCCAAGGGGCAGCAGTTCTAGTTTAAATATCTAGAAGTAGGACTGAAAAGGGGCTTTTTCCCCTGGAAAATTTTTGTAATTGTTTGCTTGTAAGAGGAACTACTTCGTATTGCAAAGGAAACTGCAAATTTGTCTATCGGAGAGAGTGAAAAGTGGAATGTATCAGTGCAACTTGAATAATGTTGAAGAGGAACTATTTCGTTTTCAGCCGCGTTTCCATTTACTGTAAGAGTATTTAATGTTCTGAACCTATGTTCTGGTTAAATGTTCTTCAGTATTTTTTGGGATATTTTTCACTGTGAGCAATAAATGTTGCATAAAATGATCAGCTATCTGGTTGTTTAAATATCTGTAAGCGTTCATGTGCTTTAGAAGAAGTATCAGCTATCTGTGATTCCTCTTAATGTATGTGAAAATGTATTGATCATCCAAAATGATAACCTTGCTCCCTAGGGATAGATTAGATAGTTAGTTTATTTCTTTTGTATCTGGTTTGGTTGCTTGTGAGGACAAGATGAGAGGTAAGAACTTGCGCATCACGTTGTGACCGCTCCCTGCATCTTGACCCTCTGCATTTAGTTAGGCACTTGCATATCATTTCTTTAAGTCAAAATACAAAAAATCGGTGGGCCGAGCCGTAACCGGTAAAGCTTCAGTTTTTCGTTTCTTGACCTACGATAGCCAGACCGCAAACTGGACGGATTCCCTATTCCAAACAGTCAACGGGCTAGTTGGGAACGTTGATTGGGGAGAATCCCTTACTATTGCCGCCTGCGAATTTCCAGGCCTCAACACACTGTCGAATGGATGGTGGGGCTTTTGCCTTTAGCTCCACACCACGATTTATTACAATTTATACATCATGTACCTTTTAATGCAAACAGGGTCAAAACTGGGGCATTACAATCCCCTCCTCCTTGGAATAACATTGTCCTTGGTGTTCCAATAAATAGGAATACATATACAATTTGCACATCCAAAATTTCAAAATTTTGCAGATCTGTCCCATGTTCAATTATTTACTTGAACTTTTAGGACCAAGCCCCTCGGCTTCCACGAGCTTCTCCTGCTGGTTCTCAGCTTTCGAATCATCCCCAAGTTGAGGAACTTTGTGGCTGCTACCCTCTTTATGTTCCCTCGTTGGGCAGTCTTGGCGTAAATGATGTCCTTTGCATTTCCAACATTTCACTGGCTGCTTCATCTTTACCTGCTCAATTTCCTTTGAGTCTTCATGCCTGGACCATTTCTTAATGGATCACTTGGACAAATGTCCCATCATTGATCCACGTTTCTTGCCTTTACGGATTGCTCCCAGAAGGCTTTTTACCTCCTTTTGCAAACCAATAGAGTCTTGCAAAATCTAGTGGTTCATATCATTCTGCCTTTTCTGTATCTTGAGCATCTCTCCAAGATTCTCTTGGGTCCTGGCAATCGTTTGAAGGAGACTTCTAGCCAAGTCTAGAAATTTTTGGTCTACTGCCATGATCAATGTGCACCACTGGATTTCACCTTTTTCACCTGTGAAATGCATCATTGAAATTCTGTTAGACCAAGCATAATATAGGCATTAATATCAGTCAATTAATTGCCCAATTGGCATGACGGTCCAAGTCTCATCAAGGAGACTTTCATATTCTTCATGCCTTCCCAACCAGCACATGAGCTCATTCATGTCCATTCTTGGGCAGGGAATTAACCATTCCAACATTCACAATTTACTTTAAGCAAATGCACACATTCCATTTTCAGTCATCTATGCATTCAACAATATTTTGTTTTCACAATGCATATATATATATAATCAAAAGGCAAGAAAGAGCAGCAAGAGCTTTTTTCCCCCCTCTTTGTTTCGTTCCATCCTGGAACCCACACCATTGATTTGGATTTTCATGCTCTCAGCCTCTTTCACTTCACCGTGAATGCTAGACCAATCCCTCTTGGTCATGACACTTAGTGTCTCCGGTCTATTTCAGACCTCTCAACCATGGAGCCTCCCCACATGGTTTGTCTCGGCTGCTAGGAACTTCACAGTATCACTAGCACCTTTTTCATTACTGTTTATTCTGAGCTCTTCAGGAAAGTCACATGCCCACATGCAACCCTAGGATGCTCTCATAGTCCTCACTTCCAACGATACCTATATTCTGAAATTGAATAAATTCACATGTTTAGTTTATTCTCATTAGTTTTTATCTCTTAAACAAGAGCTTAAAACATCATAACCAAATCAGATACACATGCATATTCGTAAGCAAGAATTGAAAAATAATCCAATCTGTATTGTGCGTTTCCTCGTTGGTGCATAGGATCCTGCTTCGCTTTGTAAGCCTTGGGATCGCCTATGGACTTGGATGTTAGACCAGCATGCAGGCTGATTCACAACATCCTTTTAGACATATATCATGTACAGTCAAGCCAACCTTTAGTTTGGTTTATCAGACCGTCAACAAATCGCCTGCACTTATATCAACAACCAATCATTAGCCAAGCCAACACCCTTGGGTTTATCAAGCCATCAGCAATAACACATGCACTTATATCAACAATCAATCATCATCCAAGCCAACACTGTTGGGTTTATTAGGCCATCAACAATAATGACCATTTCCAGGTTTCATTTCCAGTAGTGAGCTCTAATTCCACTACCCCATATCACACAAGAGACCACTCCCTTATTTGAGTTGATAGTCCCTCAGGAATGTCTCCTTCTATGTGTTATTTAAAGAGACCACTCCCTTCTCTGAGTTAATAGTCTCTTAGGAATGTCTCCTTTTCTCTGCTCTTTAGAGAGACCACTCCCTTCTCTGAGTTGACAGTCCCTCAGGAATGTCTCCTTCTCTGTAGAAGGTAGGATGAGCTCAAGCCATTGTCCATTTAGTGTACAACACCGGACTACATCTATTTAGCTAGACAACACAAGCAATATAAGCATATGCATCATCGTTATTGTTCTAAAACTATAATCACATTTCATATCATTCACTATCAAGTATTGAGACACCAGGAGTACGTCCACTCCCTAGGGTGCAATCAATATTGAAAAACCCTTCCATGATTCAACATCGGAAAAGTGTACACCCTTTTCCGATGTGTGCCATGTAGGCCTTATTCATACTCAAGCAATCTACCACAATGGAAATAAAATCAAAACATGTTCTAAATATTGAATTCAACAATTTGACATGCATATTCTTAGCTAGGGTTATAGAACACTTATCCTTTTGCCGAGGCAGTATTCCTTCGTTGAGGAGGAATGGGGGCTCCCTTCTTTGAGTTGATAGTCCCTTGGTTTGCCATCCCAATTCCTTTTTACATTTAATATCCACAAATTTCTTACCGACATAATCTATACCATCTCACTCATGTGGCTTACCAAACATGTAGTGTAGATGAGACATTTCCAAAATGTCCAATGGAGTTTCACCCGAAACCCATTTCCAAGATAAGGGAAAACCTTCCCATGAAGTTTGGCTCCTGTAGGACATCACACATGATCTTCCTACAGTGTGTACCCCTAACACATTCATCAAATAGCCAAACAATCAATGATTATCTGATAATACAATCCAAATTGATTGTTCCATAACCAAGCAATGACATTAGTAATTAAATTCAATAGGAATTTGCAATTTTGTCTACTACAGAAATTGGTTTTCTTGGAAATGAGGTGATCCTCAATTGTGGGTCTCTTGTAAGTAGCACCACTATGCCCATTATAATTTTATGCTTACTAGCATAACATGAATACCCACTTGCAGTGCGTCCTCTTGACACAATCTTATGCAAGCCAATAGTGATTAGTAGTTGTCAGCAATTTCTTAAATTCAAAATTCACAAATTCAAATTTACAAATCAGTACGCATACAAACTAGTTTCACAGCCATGGGACTCTTCTCATGAGGTTTGTTTCTTTCACATGGTATATTTCAACTTTTATCATGGTCTTACCCACTTTTCCATGCCCCAACAATCTACCTGAAACCTGAACCTCAGTCAGCCAAACTCTTAGTAAGTCTTGATGTATATAACTTTTTCATTGCTACAACAAGCACTGAAGCATTTTCAGAATTTATAAAATCCAAATACTTCCAGTTGTTAATCACATCAATATTACCAAAACTCATTTACTTCACCCAATCATTGTCATACTAACATTTTCAAGGTATAGTCGCATCATTTATGCAATTTAAATGAATTGTTTAGATACTCCTTACTTCACAAGCGTATCATTATACCACCTTGCCCTTCCATAGAGATTTTTTGGCAGCTAATTGATCATGATTACCCTCTTCATGCACTTACTATCCTACATTCACATCAGCCATTGAAATGGTTCCAGAATTGTCATCAATTCATCATTTCATCCGTTAGTTATTCATAATGACACATACACTATCTTTATGCATTCATGCATTGCATCACAACATCTACTCATACTTTTCATATGCAGCTGTTCAAGGCATAACCACAAGATTTATGAAACCTTTTAATGCATATCCACTCAATGCTACCTTGCAATGATTCCGGAATACGATGCATTCAATCATACCATGCATGGCCTAACCATTACTACTTCATATAGGATGCATTGCTATAATCAAGACCATCAATACTTACTTTCTTTGGGCTACCAGGGCTCATAACAACACATAATACAAGCATGACACAATTCTATATGAATGTAGTATAAAATTCAAATACCCACATAGTATGAGGCCTCTTGCTTTACCCACTCCATGCAGTTGTCATAGTTAAACTCTTACCTTCATGGGTCCTACTTACACCCTTGACATTACCAGTTTGGTTTGTCCTTTGCAGGAGTTTGTAGAATTTGCTCACCAACTTTTGATTCTAGACTTGTTTCCTTATCCCTTTCTCCATAGGTTTGCTAGTCATGTTTGTTAGCATCAGCAACATATTCAGCCATGTCCATGTTGTCGTTGGGTTTTCCACTAATTCCAACATCAATGCAATAACTACCATTAGGGGTTCATTATACATGTATAATTCTTACTAATCTTACCAACATGTAATATCCTATGCATGCAAGGCATATCTTCATACATTTCATGTATGCAACTTATAAATGTAATTATAATTAGTAAGACAGGGTTTAAGGAAATTTCCCTTTTCAAGTCCCTCATCCCCGCATGGAACTCCTTTTCCACACAATAGCTAGTTTGACTTCATGGTCTTGCTACCTCTAGGCATGTGATTCCTATATTTATCCATTTTGATAGCAGCACATTTCTCTTTCAAGCAATCACTAGCACTTTGCTGCTCCACACTCAAATTCTAGTGACTCTCCCTTGTTCCTTGTTGGATAAGCTTTCAAACGCCTATTGTAACACCCCGGTTTTGACCCCATTTGCATTAAATATACATGATACATATGTTGTAATAATCATGGTGAGGAGCTAAGGGCAAAATCCCCACCATCTATTTGGTTATGTTATGATTTGGATTGGAATGGTCACCGATGGTATATTGGGACATACCGCATATATTAAATTGTGACATCATGTAAATGTGCATTTTTATTAAATAACTCAACCAGCTATGTTCACTAAAACTAAGTTGAGAAGGGGCATGATTCCTAAGGATAAGGAGGGGAAATGATGAACCTTAAGCCATGGGGGAAAAGCCATGTGTCACCACCCTATTTTTTTTCCTCATTTTCCCTTGTTTCATCCAACCACCACCTTCATTGTTATGTTGATTAGTTGGGGCATCTATTTGCTGGCAAAAATACCACTACGCTCATGCCTGCACTCTCTCCACGATGCACCTTCTGGGTTGCGGATGGTCTGTCCACTATCCCAATGGTGACTATTCATTTTCCAAAGGCAGAGGGAGTTAAAAGGATGGAAATTCCTTTTGTGGGGGTTTTTCCTTTCCCTCTCATACACCGTTTTTCTAGTCAAAGATATTTCCTCCTGATCACGCATAGAACCTGCGTTTATTCGACCATTACTGATTGTGAAGGGTGCGTTGGCTTCATCATGGAGAAGGGACCCTTGTTGTCCAACGTTGCTAGTGTGTTTGGACTGTGGAATGTTCTGTTGTTTCATCGTGATCCGTGCTGTGGGTTTCTTCTGTGTGTTTTCCACATTTTGCTTTGGCTGTATATTTTTTTTCCATCATGCATAGTTTGGGATTTTGTTCTTTCCCCATTTTCTGTCTGTCTAAGTTTTTTAGTGACTGCAGTAGGAATTGTGTGTTGTGGGCTCAGGGTTTCTCATGAGCGGTTATTTTCCATGATTGTTGGATTTTGTTTTTCTCCTGTAAAAGCTTGAATAGCTGTTTGGCTACTTGCATGCAGTGGTTTTGTCCTCGTACTGCATTGGAGTGGTGAATGAGGGCCTGAGGTGCTTAATAAACCTGGTGGGTTGAGAACCACATAGACAGAGCTACTAAGTTGCATTTCTTCTCCACAACCCCTGAATAGCACTGAAAGGGAGATCACAGTTTGAGGGACTGTGTTGCAGAGAAGGGACTGATTTCCTTGTGTTAGGTGTGTGTGGGTGTTCTAGAATCCAGGCTGGCTCTAGTGTTGGTGTCTGTATCTCTTCAATGAGCTCACCATCTTAGCATTTAGCCTTTCCCAGCTCTTAGATGGCCTGATAAACCCAACTTGCTTGACTTAGCTGATCTGATGTTCGCTTGATAAACCCAACTGTGTTAGCTTGGCTGAACTGTGTACCCTTGTGGTGTTGTTATCTTGGTATATGTGTAAGCCTGTTAGTGTTGTTTAGGAATAAACACCTTATAACCAAAGGTCTGGGGTTACCAACGTACTCTTAAAACTTGTAGGAAATCAACTTTAAAGTACATAAAGGAAATAGGAAGATAGGATGGACTCACCCGATTCACGACAGTTGATCCAGGCTTTGTCTTCTCCCGCTCTGCTTCTCCTCCAAAGCTTTCAGAGATGTCTCTCCTTCACCTGTAAAGAGAAAATACTCCAAATGCAAACTTATACATGTATATTTGACAAGTTAGATAAACAATATATAGAGTTCTTAATCATAATTATTCATCAAACCATGATACATGAAAGATATTCAACATACATTTGGAATAAGGATTCTCTTTATAAACAATAGTGAATGAGTTAAGGTTACAACCCAACGCCTAAAACAAGGAATCCTCTGTAACCAAAGGATTATGAGTTATGTTGCTCCAAAGACTTCTAAATAGATACCACCAGCATAACTTTGCTCTTCAAGTATGATTGATTAATTCCCTCCCCAAGGCCTTTATTTATACTTAGTGAAATAAGGAAGTTTCGAAGGCTGAGGAGGTTGAGACAGTTAAGATAGTTATTGTTCAGGGATTAAAAAATCTCAATTAATCATGATTTATTATTTTTAAGGTCAAAGGAAGGCGTATGTGAGTATTGATACTGGAAACCCGTGTATGACACGCGAGTTGCTATAAGGGAAACCCTTGTATAGATTTGTACGTGGGTTGTAATGGCAAATAATTGCGTATAGTATGTGACATGCTGTAGGAAAAGTCGCGTATGTACGCAGGTTGCTTATAGGCAAAGTCACATACATAAATTGACATATGAAAAGGTAGAAATGGCAAGCTAGATGGATAGTGAATGTATTTCATAACATGCCCATCTATAGTGTTTTAGGAAACCTTCAATCCATAAATGTCCTTTTGTGCACCAACATAGGAAATGTTGGCACTCAGACGGAGAAGTTCCATTTGGGTTGATAACAGATGCCCCCTAATGTGTGAGGTTAGAGGGAAGTGATGGCCAAAACATATTATAATCTTTATCTTTGGAGAACTCAGAAATCCAATGGAGCAGAGGTGGTACCTGAAACAAATACATAATAATGCCATATACAAAGTCATATCTGAGGATGCTATGTTCAATATACTGGAACACTAGCTCCTTTACAATATTTGAGTACATCATATGATATGGGTACAAGACCATGTAGATTACAAAGGTGGATCGAAGCCACAATATACAATAATGATGAGTCTTCAAAGATCTGGAAGCTATGAACATAATTGGAACATAATCTTACACAACTTAGACCATATATGAGGAACTAAGGTCTTCATAAACAATCCCAAAGAACCAGTACAATCCAAGCCATGTGAATAAATGTAGGCTGAAGTCGAACATGGAATGGATTCAACAATTTGTCAATCGATAGGTGATAATCGACAACTGAAGCAAACGAATTCACCAATGATGGAAGTGAATCCTGAGGTACTATCGTCAAAACTGTAGGTCTTCGTCGTCAGGAAGTACTGAAGTGGAACCATACTATGATATGGAAGGAAATAGATCCTCCAATGGATCAAAAGAGTGACTAGGAACTGGGAAAAGGAAGGGAGACACAAGAGACAACAGATATAACAATGATGGGATCGGGATAGAGATCAAACATTGGGTTGAGTCCTTGAACAGTGAGCACGACATAGAGATTACCCAAGGCAGATTTTTACTTTATATATAGAACAACTAGACTTATCTGTCATGTAGAAGACATGATTAGATTCCCCAGGTATAACAGATAAGAGGAGGAGTAATAAACTCGAAGTGATAGCTGAACTGAAAGTGAACATTGATACATGGGTATCGAAAAAAACAGAGAGTGCTATGTTCAAGGATGACATGCTGCCACTGACTGAAAACAAGAGAAAACTTCTTCCTTACCTTCCTTGTTAAATTTTAATGAGTCCAGGAAAGTCAACTTGGAGCTCTCTTCATTTTTTAACAAGTTTGAAGAGAAGAGAAAATAATGCTTGATAGTGTCACTGATTCGTGTATTTAATGAGCATGAACTAGTACATGCTTAGCTGGTGTTTTCACATTTAGATAGTCTGAAAACTCCAAAGAAGACTCTAGGGGGTTCCTTTTTCATCTGATTTAGTCTCCTGAGGCCAGAAAAGTATAAAACGTACCACAAAATAACTCTCTTAACTTCCGTAGAATAAAAGGTGAACCTTTTTCGTACTTAGTCAGGGAGGTCTGAAAAACGTTAAATTACCACCTACCCAACGCTCCTTCAAGAACAACATAAATAGCTTGAGTTTTATGAGTGTGAAGGAAAGCAATATCACTCGAAAAGATCCATTTGAGTACAAGAAATGGGGCTTACAACAATAAACTCGTTGCTTTGTTCTTTAGTGTTTAACGAGCATGACAAAGACACAAAGTACTCTCGGAATCTTTTTCATGTTTAGGTCCAGAGCACAAAAAAGAGAAAACTAAGCTCATACCGGGAGTTCCTGTTTTCGTAAATTTAGTCCCTCAAGTCCAGAAAAGTGATAAACCTATGCCTGAGAATACTCTTCTCAATTCAAATTTAAAAGAGAGGGATCCTTTCTCGTATTATTCCGCATGGTCTGAGAAAGAGATAACCTACCACCAATGTATATGCCCATTCACATATTCTTAACGAGCTTGAACGGACAAGTTAACTCGACAGTCAAGTCTATTTTTAAGGATTCAGACCTGGGCCTAAAGAAAATCCATAAGTGTTATGGAGATAAATTCCTATGGCTTGGGATACCACAATAGACAGCTTGACTCCAAAAATCAATCCTTTCCAATATGCAATAGAAATCAAATATCTAACACTAAAGGATCAGACCTCGTACCTTATTCTGGACGGTTGAAGTAGATCCTCGTTGAGCTTTCTAACTTCAGCTTGAATTGATAAATCACTTTCTCAACAATAAGTAAACAACACAAGCATACTATATATATTGGTGTTAGATCTATTCTAGCATATATAATCAACAATGTATAAGCATTTGAAATCATCCATGGATAAAATATTCCTTCAAACATACATTATTGGACAGGAAAAGATATTTCTATTAATATAAAATTAGATATTACAATAGATACAACCTTTGTCGGCACGTCTGTGAATCGGAGAAACTGAATCCCCCACTTGGGCCTCCACCACATCAATCCTCCATCTATCGATAGCAAGCTCACAAGCAAAAGACAAGCTTGGGAAGAACACAAAATTGCTCCAAGGGACAAAGGGATGCAGACTCAAGAACAAGTTCTGACAACAATGGACTATAGTTTCTTTGCTCTCAATTCTCTCTTATTCCTTCAATGTACCAAAGAGTTCCTTATATAGCTTTTCAAAGGGGTAATGAAAGGTCGAATCGGAGTGATCTCAAGGCATATGGAAGGCCAGGAGTCATGTGAGCTGGATCCATGTCAAGGAAAACTCCAAAAGGATTTGGATTATGCACACATCCTGATGTACGCGGTTTTATGGGTCAAACCTACGTATATACGAGATTAGGGGTTTAAAAGTCGCGTGTATTAATTTTCACATGTTTTTAGGGATGGTCTAGAAACATCAAAGGACAAAAAATGGTCCAAGGGGTCTAAGGAGTCTGCAGAGGGATAGGAGAAGGCCATACAAGTGTGATTCACCTAGAGTGGTAAAATCAGCTAAAACAGATGCCCCCTAATGTGTGAGGTCAGAGGGTTCATACGATGGCCGAAATACATTATAAGTCCATCCCATAAGTGGAGCAATTAAGGATCCCAAATGGAAGACCAGCCATACAATCAACATATTACGATGATAAAACTCTGTACATAACTGCAAATACATATAGCAGTCCCGGATACATAAGAGTACAATGGCCATGAATAGGCATGATACAAGATATCACATAAGTGGTCATCGCCACGTACAATATACATAGATAAGAATCTCCATGATGAAGATATACAAAAGATCATGATCTCCATAATGGCTGAAGATATATAATGGATCAAGATCTCCATAATAGCTAGAAATGTCTGACATATACTAGAATCAAGTCACGAGAGCTGAAATCTCATGAACACTGGCACGATCAAGGAGGTAGCATATAAGAGATGCCACCAATCTAGAAGGTCTTCTACACAAATTGCTACAAGTACATGTCCTACTATGTGAATAGAGGTTTCAAGGTCGAACATAGTAGTCCATCATCTGATTACCAGTCATTGAAGTATAACATTAACATATGCAAGATCACCCACCGATAATGAAAATGGGAATCAAGGTACTAGAGTGCAAACTAACAAGTGTGAATAAATGTGTTGAGGTCAAACACTTGAGAGGATCCATCGATCAGGGGACATTGATGTATTCCCAAATATTGTCGATGGCGAGAGAACCTGCCACTAATGACTGCAAGTCTCAAGGCACTCAAAAATGACTCTAGATTCCAATCCCAGAATAAATGATCTGAATTCGATGGGATGAGATCCGCTAGAAGGAGGGCATTAAGGCATCCCCCATCATCCAACATGAGGTACTCAGCAAAGTTGTATGATGTGGAAGGACTTGATCATAAGGTGCATGAACCAGTGATTGTACCAGGAATGGATGACATGCAAAGTCAAGATAACTGAGGAATGGCCGACTCAGGTTTCAACTTCCTTCGAACAAGAGCATAACGAAAAATGGTGACTGAATAAAAGTAGCATAGATTCGATATACAAAACTGGGACATCTCTACGACACAGGAGGCATCGACAGAGGCTCCATGGGGACTGGAAGCTTAACCAGTTGGTGGAGATAAACTTAGATAAACAAGTATAGCTCCTAAAGTCAAACTATAAATCCAACCAATGGATGTGATATACAGTGCTCTGTTCAAAGGCAACATGACTCAACAGCTGCCAAAGATAACATCTTTCCTTGTCTGGATTTTTGGTTTTTTTATTTTTTTTGGAATCAAAAGACATGTTTTTGGGTGAAAATACATAGTGACATCTACCATATGCATGCATATGTGGGACCACGGTGGACTGAAGGCTTCCCTCATCATAGACGGAGGGGAAGAGGAGATGATATCATGGGTGTGGATGTGGAGCAGACACTCCAGAGCATTCATACCAACTTTGTGAGGCTGACACATAGAGTTCCCATGGTGCAAGTCAAGGACTTTCCTGAGTCCATGCAGCACCAAGTGGTGGGTGTACCATGAGCATGGGTGCGATTATTTCAATAGCTAGCTATATCCATAGTGAGATTCCATGATCACAACCCCCCTCCTCCTCCACAGGCTTAGATACCTGGGAGTGATACATTTTGTATTACTGTGTATTATATTTTGGTGGCTCGAGAGCCCCCTTTTTGTATCATGACACTATGTATTACCACATTTTGGATGTTTGTAAAAAGTTTTATGATGATCGGTTTATTTATTTACATGTGTAAAATTTGTGTTTGTGATGAATTTATTGTGTATGAAACAAATGTCAATCTAACACGTGGTTAGCATATGAGTCAGCAACTTGATTATTAATTCTTGGAATATGTATATATGTTATATTGTCAAATTGTCGTTCTAATAATCTCACACGTAAGAATCTTCTTAATAATGTCGGATCTCTAATATGGTACAAACCATTAAGTTGTGACACTACTAACTCTAAATCAAGACGTATGTCAAGAGAGAGAACGCCATGTAAAATGGCATCCCGTAGAAGCTCAATAATGGCACTATATTCAGCAACATTGTTTGAAGATGGCCGTAAACATATGCTTCCTGAAAACAATACCTGACCCATAGGAGTATAAATCACCCAAGCAGTAGAGGCTGAGTGTTGAGTGTGACGGCTCGCACCATCCATGGATCCTACATAGGTGGAAGATTCCATTGACATCTGCCAAAAGAAATGGAAACTAATCACAAACCCGATCACTACAAGAAAAAGAACTACCTATACAAAACTGTATAATAATATACGATAACCAGCCTTGGCTAAAAATCATGCATAGTATTTTTTGAGATAGAGCCCATTTCTAGGCTCTGTTAAGGTCGTTCCCTCGTAATCCACTAACTCATAAGAACCTTTCTCTAACACATGTTTGATGATGTAAGGACCACGCCACATGGGGTTAAACTTTCCTGACCCCAAGGGTTCTTTCGGTTGACCCCACAAAAGGACCAAGTATCCCTCACTAAACCTCCTTGGACAGATAGACGTATCATACTGGACCTTTACATGACATTTATTTACCTCTAGAGCCACTAAGGCATCTCGACGCTGCTCATCAAGTTGCTCAAGGTGGACCCAACGCTCCTCCAATGGTGAAGTGTCTGGTAAGAGCTCTACGGCTAGCTTCAAAGAACGAATCTCACATTCAACCGACAATATTGACTCCACTCCATGTACAAGTTGATATGGAGAAAAATGCATGGTAGTCTTAACAGCAGTTCTATACGCCCACAAAGCAGGATATAACATAATGTTCCAATTATTCTTGCTTTGTGCAATGGTTCATTGGAGAATGGATTTTAAGTGATTTGTTCACTTCTTCTACCTATCCATTCGCTTGAGGGTAGTAAGAGGAGGAATTCTCTTGTTTGTACCCTAACTTTGATGCCAACTCTTCCATCATATGGTTCTGAAAGTGCGAGCCATGGTCAGTGACAAGCTCTTTTGAAATCCTAAACCGAGTAATAATCTGGTTGAATATGAAATGGGCGGCTATCTCACCATTGGATTTAATTGTAGGCATAGCCTCAACCCATTTCGTGAAGTAATCAATAGCCACTATGATATGATGATTCCCCCCAGCTGAAGTTGGGTTGCAATCCATAAAATATAACCCCCACTTAGTGAAGGGATCGGTGGTGATGATGAGATGTAACAGGGAAGGTTTCAAGTGCATATTACGTGCAAACACCTGGCAAGGATGGCACCTCTTGACCTCATCTACACAATCCTTAAAGATAGACGACTAGAAATAACCCGCTCTTAAGATTTTTTGGGCTGTAGAAAGCTAGATAAATCACCACATGCCCCTCCATGGAAATCATTCAGCACTACCTCAGCCTCCTCATGGGTTAAACAACATCGTAAAATGGAATCTACCCCACGACAGTATAAAGTGTTATCCACTATGAGGTAATTCTTATACACGTGACGTAATCGTCATCATTCATCTCGTGAGAGGTGAGTAGGGACATTCAATGTTTGTAAATATATAATGATATCCCCATACCATGGGTCTAAAGTTTATATTAAGAACATGTGTTCATCAATAAACGTATCTTCACAAACCAAATCCTTGGCCTCGCTTGGGAAATCTGATATAAGCTTTGCAAAAATTAACGATTTCTTCAATTTTGCTGAAACAAACTCAAGATTGAATTCTTGCAGGATGACAATCCATTTATTATATATTCCCCTAATCATCCTTCGAGTGAGGATGAATTGAAACGGATTGACATGGGCTACAACCAAGGTCTGGTGAAGGAGAATATAATGTCTCAACCATTGAACCACATGTATGGTACCTAAAGAAATCTTCTCAACATGAGAATAATGGATCTCTGTGTCAATAAGATTCCATCTTAGATAGTATATGACATGCTTCTGGAGCTCCTCATCCTCTTGAACCAAAACCATACCAATCGTCTCCATGGACGTGACCACATAAAGTAGAAAATCACGGCTATAGTCTGGGGGACTAATCACTGGGGCTGATGCTAGGGCTTGCTTGAGCACATCAAAGGAATTCTAGGCTCACTCATCCCAACAAAAGGTGGTGTCCTTCTTCAAAAGACGCATGAAGCGTCTAGTCAAATTGGCAAAATTGACAACGAATCTCCATAAGAAGTTTGCCATGCCTTGCAAACATTGAAAATGAAAAATATTTTTTCAGGGAGACAACTGAAGTATTTCCTCTACCTTCAAAGGGTTGACTCTTATACCCTCTTTAGAAACAATGAATCCTAACAAGCGACCTGACTTCACACAAAATATGCACTTGTGAGGATTTAACCTGACCAAATAATGGCAGCATCTTTCGAACACCAATATCAAATGATAGGAATGACGCATTCTCATACGAGAATGAGCAGTAAGGTCATCCAAAATTACTTTGATAATCGATTTGAGATCATGGAAGATCAAGGTCATGGCCCACTAAAAATTAGCTCCAGCATTCTTAAGGCCAAAAGGCATTTTCCAATATGCAAAAGTTTCATAAGGACAAATAAATGCAGTCTTATGTTGGTCCTCAGGTTTAATTTGTATCTGATTATATCTGGAAAAGCCGTCCATGAAGGAAAAAACCTTGCTACCCGCACACTCATCCAAAATCTAATCAATAAATGGTGTGGGGAAATTTTCCTTAGGACAGGCATGATTCAAATCATGAAAATCAATACATATGCGGATCGCTCCGTGCTTCTTATCCACCGGAACAGGATTTGAAACCCACTTTGTCAAGGGAACAAGATAGATAAAACCAGCTTTCAACAGTTTCTTTATCTCTTCCTTAATCGTGGGTGCTTTCCTAGGATTCACCGCATGCAAGCGTTACCGAACAGGCTTAGCATTGGGATAAGTATTAATCTTGTGTTCAACAATATGAGGGTTGATACCTGGCATTTCATCGTAAGACCAAGAAAATATATCACGAAATTCTTTAAAAAACTCAGTGTATTCTTAAATATTAGCATGGGAAAATTCTGCCCCAATATAGACATTTTCTATCCTGCTAGGATCGCGAGAGATATTGATAGGAATTGTTGGAGATGTATTTTCCATGTTTCCATCAGCCATTGGACCAAGAGAGATTAATGGAACCATAGGACTACCAATTCTCTCACTAAGAACCTCCCTAAAGTCCTCAGGCTCCAAGCGGTCAAGCTCAGGAAGAAAGTAAGATCTATGATGGAGTTCTTCCGATGGTGGCTCAACTCCCGACATGGCCTCAATAATTGCTTCATCTGAAGGGAAAACACTATCAAGGAAGTCATGCGTGTGAGAAGCTTGTACTGCCCATGTAGGCATCACATAAGGGTCCTCCTCCTCCATCTGTGAAGAGGAAGGACTGGGGTCTGCAAAACACTCAAGATTATCTTGATAAGCTACCATAGTTGTAGGAAATGACACATCCGTCACGATGGGCTCACTTCGAGTACTTGGTGTAGGAAGAATCCAAGGATCTTCCATATGACTCGTGCGAAAAGATACCGATCTCATAGATGTTGAAGCCTCATCGGAACTAGACCTTATCATAAGGATCAGTGCAAGACAACTAAAACTTCCCATGAGGGATGGATACATGCCCACACCTAGACTCCTAGTTGTCGGTTGAGAGTGCTCTACGATTGGGATCGAAGCTCCCGAAGATGCGGTAACCAACGGATTCTTGAACGAAACTTGATCAATTGTGACTATATTCCTATTAAATGGAAAGCATACAACGCAAAATAGGGAAGAACCTACAACTTGCATACTATACATCCAATTCCTTCCCAGCAAGACATTGTAGTTAAGGGGCACATCAACCACCTTGACCTCTATCGCAACGGTCTTCCCTCCCAAACAGACCTTAAGGGAAGGAAGGATCCTGTGCATCCTAAATGATCTCCCATCAAATGAAGTTAACATGTTCTCTAATTTAGACAACTTAGGGGAACCTAAACCATTCCAACATGATAAAGACATCACATAAGCAGTAGCACCTTCGTCAATCACAGTGCGCTTGACGGTCATGTTAAGACATTCCACGTGGATCAAAAGAGACACATAGTAAGGAAAGCGAGGATAAAGTCCTGCGGTTTCAAATTTAATCACAGAGGATGAATTATCATCATTCACACCAAGGGTAGAAAGCAAATCCTTCCTTTGTGAAGGAAAACTCTAAAGCACTTCCAGTGCAGACATCACACAAGGAGTGAGGCCCAAATCCTTGACAACTGAGTAGTTCTAGGAGGCTCGAGCATTAGGATTGTGCCCCGAACGCTTAAGGACTCCCTTAGGAATGTGAGGTGCAGCTTCAGGTTTATTCACAGGTTTTTCAATACGCAAAGGAGTCCTTGGTGGATCAAGTTCCTTTCTTGGGCTGGTTTGTGATGAACCATAGTCTTTCGCACAGGTCACAACTTTCGCAGCATGTACCATGTTAATGCAACCACGACCACTACCCTCCGGTGGATCTTGATCACCACCAGACTGATCATGGTTCCTTGAGTTCATATTTTTATTGTGAGGTAAAGGGTTAGTCAGCACAGCTGGGCCCTGTGCCAATAATATCAAGGCTTCATCGATACGAGGGCACAAGTAAGTGAGTTGATCGTCCTTACACAACTTGCAAGGAAATTTAACCTTACGTTTAGCTTGCTTGTCCCCCCCAGCATTACGATCATTCTTTTCATTATTATTATCATTCTCATTCCTATTCCCACCCTTACAATTATTCTTACCCTTCTTTTTATTCCATCCAGGCTGCTGGTTACCCTTATGGTCCGACGATTGCACTAAAAGCACACTCGCCATTTTGGTGGGTTGAGACGAAGCCATGGCTTGTCTCAAAGTAGATTGGTTGATCAAAAATTTACTAACTTCTTTTGTAACCAAATCCATAGGTTTAGCACTCACACAACCAACAATTCCATCGGCATGTGGTCCAGGTTTAAATTTGGCGTCGAAACTAGAACGTGGAGCATTGGGAATGATCTCATATAACAAACCGGACTAAGCATAAATCAAATCCAGTTCCTGCAGCCTAAAAATGGATTGTTCCTCATTTTGCACTCTGGATGTAGAAACATCCTTCGCTATATAAGGAAATAACGACTTAAGGAAACATTTGAGGAGGAATTCCAATGGTATAAAGTCTTTCATTAACCTCTTCCGTCTACACCACTCTTGGATGTGGTCCGAGATATGTGTGTCTTTATCTTGTCAAAATGTCAACAAGATTTTAGTACCAACATCATAACACACCGGTATCTGGAAGTGGTTAAGAAAATTCATCGCTAGGTCATCGAACAAAGCGAATGCCCCCCTAGGTAGCTCTATATGCCATTTCGTGGCAGGCCCTATTAGGGTGCATTGAAACAGCCTTAAATGGATTGAGTCATGGTGTAAGGAATTTGAAGAGCACCATAGGTGTAAGGTAGTAACATTTTCACTTGGATCCTCTCCCAGTTTGCCCTCGAATTTGGGTATGTTTGAGGGAAGCTTAGTAGGGACAGCTGGCCAAGCTGGGTCATGAGCTACAAGATTGTTCGTCAATCTCGACAAGTCAGGAAGATTCAACATTGCGAGGAAAGGGAGCCTAGGATGATTAGGTCGATGGACCACTCCTTGATAGTTCTGATTCACATACATCTGATTACCATAACCAGCATGGCCTTGGCCATAGTGCCCTCCTCTCGTTTGACCCATATAGGGTGGCATGGAAGCACCATAGTGTGGTTTACCTTGACTACTTGGAGCTACAAAGCCATAATTTGGAGAGTAATCAAGTTGTTGATACCCACACTCATAAGGTGAAGAACCCTGTCCATACTGCGTCCCATAATAGGGTCCATAAGTCATCGCATGAGATGTCCCCCAAGACACTCCATAAGTAGGAATATACGCTCCAGAAGTAGGAATATGACCTCTAGAAGTATGACCATGACCTCCTGAAACAACGGGTGGTGCACGTACCTAAGACACAAATTGTCTAGTAACCACAGTACAGACATGACCTGTATCAACGTTCTGGCCCGAAGGACCACGTGAATGAGGTGGAGGGTGAACATTCAAAGAACTAGGGACAAAGGATGAAGGGATATGTGTAATTATGTATGTGCTATTCCCTATAGTCACTCGTCTCGGATCTGGTATCCTAATAGGATCACTAACCCTAGACCTAGGAGGAATATGTGATGTATCTTCCATCGCCGGGATGGAAGGTGCAATGTGACTTGTGCTCCAAACCTCTTTGCATGGTAAGGAATGAGAGTGCCCCCAGGCATAGTGTTAGGCTCAAACTCATATTTGACATGGAATTCCAAATCATGTGTGGGAAAACCAAACATTCCATAACTACCATAACTAGTGCTCGCGGGTTCAAAATGAGTCTCATCATCCTCCGACATTCCATACCAGTGATGTGTCAATGGGGAATCAACCCTAGAGTAAGTAGGTCTATCATGAAAGGTTCCTATCTCAGAAATCATAGGACCTAACTTAGTCAAATCGGGTGAAGGATCATAGTTAGGAGTACTCCCCATCTTCCACATGAATGGGAGAAGGTGGTTTAGGAATACCTTCTATATGGTCTCCCGTGGTGTGTGAATCAATGTGCGAAGTAATCCGCCTGTACTGTCTATTTCTCTCTCCCAAAGGAGGAGGAGACGTAGAAGGCCAAAGTCCTGCTAAATGACGAGAATGGCGAGGAGTTGCACCTGAATCCACAATGACTCAAAAATATCAAAGACTCTCTATCTACGCAAACCCTAGGTAAGCTAACGTGCACAAAGCAATCACCAAGAAAATATAAAACCAACCACAAGCAATCAAGGGTAGTATAAGTGAGCTCCCGAATGAATCAGGTATGTCTCACCTAGGAGAGGCTTGAGCCTCCCATACACAACAAGCAGAGGTACGTAACCAATTATTGTGGGCCTCAGCTTCAACGCGTAAAGGAACTGTGCTGCCCGACCCCAACCTGGCCGGGACACCCATAGAATAACCCCTGTAAAGTACCTCCTTGATATCCTGGGTAAGGCCACTAAGGTCACCTCAATATAATCAATGCTCAGGCGGACAGTCGCAGGCAGGATTTACTATATGTGTAGGGTAGCAAAGCTTGAAACTCTCGAAAGAGCCCCCAGATACGAATACAATACTAGAAATATATCCGGTGCTACTTAGTTATGACTAAGGGTCATCCCAATCAATAACTACTCACACTACCTCGTGCTTGACTCCCTTTTGAGAGGAGGATCCTGAGAAACACTGGTTATACCAAATAATTTCACACACTCACCTGGACAGACACATACATGTTGTTGTTTAGTGGTCTTGGAGAATTTACTCACAATAAACTATTCCAAGACCCTAAAACCTAATCTTGTTGGTGAACCCTATCAAATAAAATAGTGTAGTTCATTTTAATTTAAGCGTTGATTTTAATTGGATTTATTACTCAAAAGAGGTATATGGTCGTGCAACTAATGGTGTTATGACACAACATGAAGCAAAATGCACACCTAACAATCAATGCAAATGCATTGTGTCCATGAAGAACAGGGTATGTTACTATGTGAAATGCACAATTTTCTTCAAATGATAAATGCAAGCTTTCCTATATGAAATCCTGACTAATACTCCAAAGCAAATATAGTGCAAGTACTATGCAAAATGCAAGATGCAATGCATGATGATAAGAAAATATTTTTGGATTTTTTGAAATAAAAATGAGATATAACAGCAAAGTAATGGCTCTACAACCATCAAACTCTGCAAGCACACTCAAGCAGCACTCAAGCAAAATACTAAGGTAAAATAAATCTAATGCACTAATCCCAAAACAAAAAATCGAAAATGCAATGACAAGAACAATCTTAAAAAAGAAAATTACCCTAAAAAAAAGTCTCTGGTGAGAAATAGAGGTCTATACAGACTCTAGTAGTATCAAAGGAGTCTCAACAATCATCAAAATTCACCCAGCAACCATCCATCTTCCTCTAGAAGGAAAAACTAAGGGCATACACAACTGTTCACAGTAAAATCGCGTGTGTACATGGAAATAGCAATGAAACCTGTGTATATACGCGACTGTGAGTTAAAAACTCGCATACTGGAAGAAAGGTGCATAAAAATAAAGGCAAATAGATAAGCTGAGACAAACTTCACACCAATAAGACACTACGAGGAAAACATGCCCCCAGACCTGGCATAGAAACAAGAGAAAAATAGCAATTCAAAGTCATTGAATGCCTATAGAAAACCCCCAAAGGACAACTACTAGGAACTCCCCAGCGGAGTCTCCAATTCTGTTACAGAGAGAAATTTCTATGGCTTGGGGTACCACAACAGACAGCTTGACTCCAGAAATCGATCCTTTCCAATATGCAATAGAATTCAAATATCTAACACTCAAGGATCAGACCTCGTACCTTATTCCGGATGGTTGAAGTAGATCCCCGTTGAGCTTTCCAACTTCATCTTGAATTGATAAATTACTTCCTCAACAACAAGTAAACAAGACAAGCATATTATATATATTTGTGTTAGATCTATTCTAGCATATATAATCAACAATGTATAATTATTTGAAATCATCCATGGATAAAATATTCCTTCAAACATACACTATTGGATAGGAAAAGATATTTTTATTAATATAAAATCAGAGATTACAATAGATACAACCTCTGTCGGAACGTCTGTGAATCGGAGAAACTAAATCCCCCACTTGGGCCTCCACCACCTCAATCCTCCATCTCTTGATAACAAGCTCACAAGCAAAAGGAAAGCTTTGGAAGAACACAAAAGCGCTCCAAGGGACAAAGGGATGTAGAATCGAGCACAAGTTCCAGCAACAATGGACTATAGTTTCTTTGCTTTCAATTCTCTCTTATGCCTTCAATGTACCAAAGAGTTCTTTATATAGCTTTTCAAAGGTGCAATGAAAGGTCGAATCTGAGTGATCTCAAGGCATATGGAAGGCCAGTAGTCAAGTGAGTCAGATCCATGTCAAGGAAAACTCCAAAAGGATTTGGATTATGCACACATCTTGATGTATGCGGTTTTATGGGTTGAACCCGTGTATATACGCGATTAGGGGTTTAAAAGTTACATGTATTAATTTTCACATGTTTTTAGGGATGGTCTAGGAAACATCAAAGGACAAAAAATGGTCCAAGGGGTTGAAGGAGTCTGCAGAGGGACAGGGGAAGGACATACAAGTGTGATTCACCTGGAGTGGTAAAATCAGCTATAACAATAAGGGCGAGGAGTCCTATAAATGGATAGCTTGTAAAAAGAGACCCAAAAGAGGCTCTATTTGGCATGAAAAATAGCTAAGAGGATACCCCTGTACCTGAAACAACTGCATCATGCGTATCAAAAGAGAACATAGGTTTCAAATGAGGATACTCATGAAAGGAAGGTCCTATCCATGGAAGAACAATGCTAAAGTCAGGGAACTAATGGTTTAAAATACCATAGTCTGTGGAAAAATGTTAATTGCTAAGTTTAATGTGGATTAAGTATAGATGCAAAAAATGCATTGGAAATGTCAAAACCACCCTATAGGAGCTAAAAACACTTTGTAATGATGAAAAACCTATTACAAGGCAAAAAGAGATATGGTATTAGTTGAATACATTTCGAACTATAGGAAAAACCCCACTTTAGAAATACCATTTCTATAAATAGTTCAAAAATTTAAACAAAACTCACCATTTTGATTTTTAGCCATAAAAAAAACAAGTTTTTACCTCTACCTTCATTCGATCGGTGTGGACAATCCAGTGGAAGAAATCCAATTCCGCAAGTTGCAGGTAATCCTACACCCCGAGCTCTTCAATTTGATCCTAACAATTTTCAAATTTGAGTCCCAAATTCATATTTTTAAGCATCCTAAATCATGTGACGTTGTGTAGGCAGGTTCACTATGTTGAAACTTGCGTACACGCATTCTGTACGAGGGTTTCCCTTAGGGACAGTCACATACAGTACGCGACATGTCTAAATAGACAGTCGCGTGTACTGTGTGAAGGATAAAAAGCTAAATTGAGGCAAAAATTTTGAAATTTTATATGATATCGATGATTTATAATGATTGTTTTGCTAGGTGTGAAGATGGTGTTGGAATGGAGGGAACAGGAGCATGAGGATATGGACCAGGAAATGCTCCAAAGTGCACCCATCGTACATGTTTTACGAACGAGTGGGTTATTAAAATTATTTTGTACATCGCCAATATGGGCCAATGTCCATTTGCTGGACTTCATGATAAACTACTGGGACCATGATTTAGGGATGTTTAACCTACAGGGTGAAACTTTGGAAATTACTTTTGAGGACATATATTTTATTGTCGGACTGTCATGACGAGGAGCACCTGTAAACTTAGAGGGAACCGACAGGGGCAGTGATCCCTTAAGTGTCCAAAACTACATTGATGTGTACTGCATACCTGGTACCTAGAAGAGAGGGATTTGCATCCCTATTGCACATATCTGTGATTTTACACTACAGGTACTGACCAGCACCATAGTGAGGGTTGCGGGGTCCTCTTCATTACATCTAGCTACACATAACCAAATGAGGTTGGTGGTGGATTGTATGTAGGGTGCCCTATATGATTGGTGTTTAGGAGTTGTCCCAATTATGAGAAAACAACTCTCTGATTGCAAGAGAGGAAGGCGGAAGAATTTTGGGTATTCTAGAATATTGGTTGCCTTCTTCAAGAGAGAGTACCAGGGTTGAGCCCTACCATACCCCTACCAGTTTGATCTCCATGTCAGCCTAGGCTGAGAAAATGGGGAGACATATTGCTCTGTCAAGGAGGACGAGGCTCAATGTAGAGTGTGCACGATGATGACTTCTACTTCTGGTGGGAGTGGCAGCTACTGGCACTAGAGTAGTTTTCGTATGCCGGAATGGATTTTCGAGGTGATCTAGACCTTGTCCTCCCTCCAGAAGGAGCATGGGGAGAGCTACGTAACTTTTTAATTTTCAAATTTTCAAAATTTTTATGAATTTTAAAATATAGATATATACATATGTATAAAAGTCCTAATCCTATAAACATGTCAAAATGCAGATATTGGATTGGTCTGCCCTAAGGGGAATCCACGTATGTTTGTTCATCCTGTCTCAGGCGAATACCCAGGGCTTATTAGGGTTCTAGAGGGGAAGCTGGCCAGGATTACCTAGAGATTTCCCACTTTACAAATAGAGCATATCCTGAACATCATGAAGGAGTTTGTGGTTGGAGTTCCACCTGTCTAATTACAACTTTTGAGGCGGGTGGCTAGAGCAGTTCTTGTGTACATAGATGTTGTGGAGGCTACCGAATCCAAAGAGGCTGAGGAATCCAGAGTCCAGAGAGACCATAGGGACCAAGGTGGTCCAAGTGACTAGGGTGGTCCTGCTTAGATCTAGGAGATTTTGATGGACTGCGATCCAAATTTTGTATATTTTTTGTATATTATACAGTTATGACTGGATATGAGAATCAAACTCGACCTATCGATAAACAGATACTCACACACACACACACACACACATATATATTGTTGTCGATTTATTTACAAGCGTTTTTTATGTGCATGCTGTATATTTTTATGAAATGTGTGTTAGATGCCAATCTAAAATGTAATTAGCATATGCATCAGTCAATGAATTCTGATTTCTTGGAATGTGATTGAATATAATAAATTCAAAATTTCTTTCCAGTAACATAACTTGCATGAATTGACATAATAGAATAGGGTTTCGCACCTGATAAGCTCGATTGAGCTGGGAAACCGCCAGTTGAGAGTCCAGGTAGACTTCTAGCTAGGTGATACCACGTGACAAAGCATCCCATAGAAGCTCAATTATAGCCCTATATTCAGCAAAATTACTAGAAGCAGGACCTAAGCAAGCGCCGCCTGTGGAAACTAGCTGTCCTGAGGGAGAGTAAATGACCCATACTGCTAAAGCTAGATTACAAGTGTGGTGAATGGTGCCATCAGCGAAACCTAGATACCTCTCAGAAGACATTTGCAACAACCAATAGATGGTATAAAAAACAAAACTGACAAACTAATGTACATAAAAATACATAAAATAAAATATAAGAAAAAGTTTTATGCCTAAGCATAGTAATTTTTCAGGTGGAGCCCATTTCTAGGGTCAGGCAGCTTGTTCCCATCAAAATCAATTAACTCATATGCACCCTTCTTTAAGACCTTTGACATGACATAAGGCCCTAACCACATGGCGTTGAATTTTCCTACCCCCAGGGGTTCTTTGTCTTGGTCCCAAAGCAAAACAAGTTCCCCCTTAGAGAAAATCCAAGGTTTGACCGACTTATCATTTTGGTTTTTGACCCTATTCTTGTGAGCTTGATTAGTATTCAGTGCATCTCTATGCTGCTCATCAAGGTGTTCTAAATGTACCAGATGTTCTTCAAGCTCTGTCGTATTGGGTAACACATTAATATATATTTTCAAAGATGGGATTTTACATTCAACCGGGGTAACGGCTTCCACTCCATAAATGAGTCAAAAGGGGGAGAAACCCATAGCAGTTTTTCCATTCATTCGGTGCACCCAAAGAGCAAGGTATAGCATGATGTGTCAGTTAGAACGGGCTGCATCAATTGTACGTTTGAGGATGGTCTTTGAAGTCTTGTTTATAGCCTCAACTTGACCGTTTGCTTGTAGATAGTACAAAGATGAATGTTCTTGTCTGAATCCAAGCATAGTGATCAGTTTCGTCATCATACTATTTTGAAAATGACTGCCATGGTCAGCGAAAATCACTTTGGGTATACCAAACCGTGCTATAATCTGATTGAATATGAATAAAGCTGCTATTTCCTCGTCGGCTATAAAAGTAGGCATTGCCTTTGCCCATTTCGTAAAATAGTCAACAACAACAATAATATATTTATGCCCCCTAGCCGAGGCTAGGTTGCATGTCATGTAATCAATCCCCCATTTCATGAAGGGGCCTATTGAGACAACGGGAAACAACGAAGCAAGATGTGACCACATTTTCCTGGTGTAAAGCTATCAAGGATGACAGTGCTTCACCGCTTCCACACAATCTTTGAAGATCGTGGGACAGAAATAACTGGCATGTAGTATCTTCTGGGTCATTGCTAACCCAGATAAATGACCCCCACACGCTCCACTATGGGAATCATTCAAGACAATATCCACTTCCTCATGGGTAAGACATCGATGCATAATGGAATCTATCCCTCTTCGATATAATGTATCTCCTATGATGAGGTATTTATTAGCATGAAGGTGTAATTTACGTCGTTCCTCCCATGAGGAAGCTGTAGGATACTTCAAAGTCTAGATATATATAAGAATATCTCTGTACCAAGGATCAGAGGTGGATGTCAAGAAGATATGCTCATCTGGGAATGAGTCATCTTCAACGACTATATTTTCTTCAGTAGGAAATTTTGCTATTAGATCATCAAAAACTAAGGAATTTTTAGACTTAGCGAACTAAAAATCCAAGTCAAACTCTTGGAGAATGACTATCCATTTGTTTAATTTTCCCCCAACAATCCATCGGGAAAAAACATATTGAAAGGGATTCACATCCGCCACTACTGTTGTGAACCTCAGTAAAATGTAGTGATGTAACCTCTGAACGGCATAGACAGCTACTAAGGCTAATTTCTCAACGTGGGAGTACCTAAGTTCAGGTCCAACCATAGCATGGCTAAGATAGTAAATGACATGCTCTATGAGCTTATCATCCTCCTAGACGGACGGGGCCAGATATAATATAAAATACGTAGAGTAATCTGGTGGATGTAATAAAGGTCCCAACAACAAAACTTTTTTCAATGCCTCAAAAGCGAGTTGTGTAGTTTCATCCCATACAAATGGGGTGTCCTGTTTAAGCAGGCACATGAAACCCTTGGTAATCTTGGCATACTTAATGATAAAACGTTGAAGAAAATTAGAATTTCCTTGCAGGCTTTGAAGTTGCCTAATAGAACAAGGAGGAGGCAGATTTACAATGGCCTCTACTTTTAATGGATCCATCTGGATGCCTCTATTAGAGAAAATGAACCCGAGCAATCTTCCTAACTTGACACAGAACACGCACTTGTGGGGATTCAAGCAAATCTTATAGTATCTGCATATCTCAAATATCAACTGTAAGTGATCTGTATATTGAATCCTCGTATGAGAATGTGCAGGAAGATCATCAAGGTAAGGTTCGACAATGGCTTTGATATCATGGAAGGAAAATTTCATAGCCCATTGAAAGGTTTCCCCAAAAAAAATTTGTACGCGAAGGTACCCCAAGGACAAATGAAAGTAGTTTTATGTTGGTCTTCTGGTTTTATTTGAATTTGATTGTATCCGGAGAAACCATCCATAAACGAGAACACTTCACTTCCCGTGCAAGCATCTATACTCTGGTCTATAAATGGCATGGGATAGTTGTCCTTAGGATAGGATTTATTCAAATATCTAAAGTTAGTACAGACACGTATGGTCCCTTGCTTCTTATCAATAGGTACAGGGTTGGATCCCCATTCTGTCAGAGCTATGGGATACATAAAACCAGCCTTCAACAGTTTTTCAACTTTAGCCTTCACAACCACTGCTTTATGTGGGTTAACAGGTCTTAACTTTTGCTGAATAGGTTTGGCGTCATGATATGTTCAGATCTCATGTTCAACAATCGATGGATCAATGCCCGGAATCTCCTCATATGACCAGGCAAAGACATTGCAAAATTCCTTAAACAAGGCAGTATAGATAGCAATCTCCTCAGGAGAGGAGTTTGCACCTATATGTATATTTTCCATGACATCAAGATTTACAGAGATGTTGATAGGTATAGTAGCGGAAATATTTGCCATATTGCCCTTGACAAACATTCCTTCCCTGGGTAAGGGATTGATGGGTGCATCAACATCATCTGACAGTCTCATATGAAACTCTTGATTTTCTATTCTGCTTAGATCTGGAAGAAAATAGGATTGATGGTGAATATCTTCATAGATCTTACCACGTCCACTCATGGCTTCCAAAATGGCTTCATCAGAAGGTAAAACCATATCTAAACAGTCCGTAGAGTGCAAAGATTTTTCCACCCATGCGGGAAAATAGACTTCTTCCAGGTCCTCTGAGACTGAGAGATAGTCTGGAATGAAATAAATAGTGGTTTGAGTGATAGCTTGGTAAGCTACTTCCACTGCCGATATGGGAAATTTCGGTTCATGGGGGGAAGGGAGAACCTAAGGATAAGTCCTATCAACAACCATGGCTATGGACTTCCCCACACTAGTAGAACCAATATAGTTAATCGGGGTTGGAAGATCAAATGTGCCCATCAGTGATGTGTACATTCCATCCCCCAAGCTCTGTGTAGTAGGTTTGACCTGATCAACCAATGGCATAGCGGACTCATTAGACTCCAAGCGGCCTTTTCGAGTAAAATCAAGTTGGTCAACAGTAACCAACTTTCCTTCATGTGGAAATATTTCCACCCGAAAAACGGTCAACACAATAGCAGACATGGCATAAATCCAGCTTCTTCCCAGAAGAAAATTATAGTCCAAAGGTACATCAATCACTTCCACCTCAACAGAAACTGCTTTCCCTGCCAGCTTAATTTCAAAATCCGGTAGGATACCATGTAGACGAAATGACCTTCCATCGAAAGCAGTAAGTAGAGTGTTTGATGGGACCATCTCTGGGGATCCGAGAGCTTTCCAATAGGATAAGGACATAATGCATGTAGAAGCACCCTCATCAACAACTTCCCTTCCAATGGTCTTTCCACCATGGATGACATCTATTAATAAGGCTACATGGTAAGGTAGGAAAATTTTAACATCAGACAAATGAAAATTCACCATGAGACTCGATGAGTCCATGCTGCCTAAACTTGCTAAGAGGGCATCCCGCTGGGTGGGATAGCTCTGTAACACCTCTAAAGCTGACATTGCACACGGGGTTTGGGCTAGATCTTCAACCATGGAGTAGTTTGAAGCATCCCTAGCATTAGGGTTATGCAAGGTGTTCTTGAAGACAACTTTCAGTATCTTCGGCATAGTTTCGGCAGGCTTCTCGATCGTGAGAGGGTTAGAAGTTTCACCTATAGCCTTACCCTTCTCAGAAGTCTCTTTCTCATAGTTTTTATTCCTAGTCTATAACAAAGTTGAATATCGAACCATGTTGATATAGTTTGGGTCAGGGGCATTTGGAATGCCCCCTGCTACATTAGAAGCTGAAGCAGAGTTCTGCCCTTGGGGAAAAGGATCCTTCAGGACAACATGTTGTTGAGTTTTAAGCAACTTCTAGGCTTGTTCCATAATGGGACAAAGGTGAGTGAGGTGATCCTCGTGGCACAACTTACATGGGAATTTAATCTTATTCTTTTCTTTCTTGCCCCCATCAACACTACTATGGGTTTTTTCTTGTTTTGATTTCCCTCTCCTTTCTTTCCTCTCGTTTTCTTCCCACCGGGCTGTTGATTTCCCTTCTGAGAGGTTTGTGCAAAAAAATTTGCACTTTGGGGGGAGGGGGTAGCCTTTGTTTCCTTCACCGTAGAATGCTTAATGGACAACTGATGAAGATGTTTAGCCAAAGACTCTATGGTGGGAGAGTTTATGGACCCAACCACACCATCGGCATGGGGCCCAGGCTTAGGCTTCTCCACATCATGGGTAGGCCTCGGTGCCTTGGGGATAATCTCATACAAGATCCCAGATTGTGAATAAATCAAATCCAATTGCTGGGCCCTGAGAATGGTTTCTTCTTCATTCATCACTCCTGAGGTGGATACGTCCTTAGATATGTAGGGTAACAAGGATTTAAGGAACCACTCTAGTAAGAACTCAGGAGGAATAGTGGCTTTTATAAGGCTCTTTAGCCTCCTCCAATCTTGGATATGATCTGAGATGTGGGTAGCCTTGTTCTGCCTAAAGGTAGATAACAAGTTCGTTCCAAAATCATATCAGACCAAAAGCTGAAAGTGGCTAAGGAATGTACTAGCCAAGTCCCGAAAACTACTGAAAGCAGTAGAAGGCAACTCAATGTACCATTTTTCCATAGTATTTGTTAAGGTTCTTTGGAACAAACTCAACCTAACTTAATCTTCATTCAGTGAATTTGAAGAACACCATAAATGAAATGTGGTGGCATGAGCCCCAGGATCTTCACCAACTTTGCTCTCGAATTTAGGGATGTCCAATAGCGATTTGGTGGGAACAGGTAGCCACAAGGGGTCATGCCTCACTGGGTCATTCATTAACTTAGACAATTCTAGCAAGTTTAACGTTGCTAGGAATGGAAGCTTGGGTCAAACCGGGGCACTAAAAGTGCCAGTCTGGGGATTAGAGGGACCTGCCCCTGAATGCCCATAAGTAAAGGTGGGGTTGCCACTTGCAACCAGTTACAAAGTGGATGGATTACATTGAAATGGATTCCATCCGTAAGACATAGGGTTGTGAGTGGGAGGTGAAGTATAAGAGGTTTAGGCTGTCCCAATCAAAAATGGGGTTTGAAAAACAGGAGCAGGTATCCCTCCGCTAAACAACGAAAAGGGAGAGGTCGTAAATGGGGCCGAGACCGAAGTTTGAAAACTTTTCCCATAAGAGGTATTGTTTCCAAACTGCACTCCTACATAAGAAGATGATGGGCCTACGTATGGAATAGATGGGGGAATGTGTCCCCCATTCCAAGGAAATCCTTGGACGAAAGCCGAGGATCCTACCGGACCACTTTGGGCAGTGTATGTGAAGGAGGAAGGAACCGTAGGTATACTAGGAATCCTAGTAACCATGTCACTAGAAGCACCTTCTAGGCTTGAGTGAACCGGTGGTTGGACCACCCGGTTGGCTGGAGTCAAAGGCGTAGAAGGTATTCTAGATCTAAGGGCACTTACCGGGGGAGGTAGTACCCCTTCAGTCGGAATGGCTGAGGTGAAAACAAAAGAACTTTCTCCCGCAGTAGACATAATCCTACCCACAGGGACACCTAAAACAGGTGAATCAAAAGGTCTAACCTGGATGATCACAGGATCATTTAAGTCAGTTAAGGGTGTGTTAAAATTCCTTGCAAAGTTGTCAGTTTGCAAGTCTTCTATCTCAACTGTATCAAAATCAAGATGGTTAGCTATAAGTGATGGTTCACCTGGAACTTCACTTACTCCTACCGGTTCAAATGAACCGTCCATGTCCAATCTCTGCCTTTGGGGTGGAGGTGGAGGTTCCAATGTGATGAGAGGAGGAAGGTTTTGCAACCTTCTTAACCTTCTTATAGGTTGGTCCTCCATGATTGAAAATTTAACAAATCAATCCCTAAGGACAACTAAACATAAACAAAACCATAGAGAAAACACTACAAAATTTCCTAAAGCCTCAAATAGTCAACAACGGTGAAAGATATGCTTTCCCGAAGAAAGCTGAAGAATGGTTACTTGGCATCCTTGAAGTGGTTCTTAGGCACAAGCAGAAGAATCACCCACTACCCTCCTACACTTTCAACAAGGGTTACCTTCCAAGCCCTTCCAAGGTGAACCAGAAATAGCCTTCCGATCTACCTAGGTATGAATCCTGTATGTTAAGAGACTAAAGTCTACCTTAGCTATACCAATAGTATAGGGGGACAGTCGCAAGCCTAACTCGTACGCATGGGCAGGGTAGCTGAGCCCAAAACTCTATCTAGGACTAAATCCCTAGATGTGTAAAAGTCCTGATTTATGTTTTGACAAGGAATCAAAGGGTTGTCTCCTCAGTCCAATGTCTCCACGTGGCCTCATGCTTGACTCCCTTTTGAGAGGAGATTCCCAGATACAATTGATAAAGACAAGGATTTACCGATCGAATAGTCCACTACGTCTGAATTTTAAAACTTATGGGAAGTTTACACTTCCTATCCCACAAGTATAGCCTAAGCTAGTAGGTGAATGGCCCTAGAAAATAAAAATTACTAGTAAATTTTAATTATTGCGTTCATTTTAAAGGGCTATTTCTTACTCAGAAGGAAATGGAGTGATGGAATATGGTGTTTTTTACTCGATAAGAAATAATAATAAAAAAGAAGCAAAGGTGTATTTTTTTTTTCAAAGCAAATTACCACTACTAAAGCAAACTTCTTTTTCTTTTGTAAATATAAATTGATGAACAAATGCAACGATAAAGAGAAAATAAGACTATATTTTTGTAGTTTTGAGATTATATTTTAAAACTGAAATAAAAATTACTTATGAAAAAACAAAGGCAAAAAGATTGAAAATGTTTTTGTTTTCACTTTTTAAAATGCTCAAACACTACTATGCACTTAAAATGCACTAAAATTTAGTATACTTGGATCAAATCAACCGTATAAAGCAATCAAATTGAAGTAAATAGATTAATAAGACCAAAAATCAACCAACAAGGGACAACTTGGAACCCTAGCTTGGGTGGGTCCAATGACAAGGAATCACTGAAAACACACAAAGGTAAGTGGCAAACGAATCACTATCCAAATATAGACTAGGAAAAACATTTCCCAGAACCCTGATCACTAATTCGGACAAAAACACTTCAACCTATAACCCAAACAGGAAAACCTACTTCAAAATGCAAACAGAAGACAATCCAAACAAAAGAAACTCAAGGGCTTTACAGGAAAGCACAAGGTGTGGCCAACAAGATCATCAAACTAACAACACAATGCTTATAAAAAAGACCAACTAACAAACAAGAATCATAAAAGGACAGGGACAAGCAAACCCTAACCCTAAAATCCCTATTTCAAGGCTTGTATGCGAATGTGTATAAGGGCAACTTGCATACTGTACGCGACTATCCTAGAGAGCAACCCACATACGCAGGCCTCTATACGCAACTGTGTATAAGAGAAACCCACGTATAGGTAAAAAAATTTCTCAAAAATAAGGAAAATCCACAAGTCCTTCAAACATTATGGTAAGCATGAACCGAGACAAGATACCACACACAAACTCAAGGAAAGGACTAGTCAAGGGTAACAAAAATAACCTACAACAGTCTGGGCTCCCCAGCGGAGTCGCCAATTCTATTGTTCAGGAATAAAAACCTTATAACCGAAGGTCTGGGGTTACCAATGTACTCTTAAAACTTGTAGGCAATCAACTTTAAAGTACAGAAAGGAAATAGGAAGATAGGATGGACTCACCCGATTCATGACGGTTGATCCAAGCTTTTTCTTCTCCCACTCTGCTTCTCCTCCAAAGCTTTCAGGGATGTTTCTCCTTCACCTGTAAAGAGAAAATCCTCTAAATGCAAACTTATACATGTATATTTGACAAGTTAGATAAACAATATATAGAGTGCTTAATCATAATTATTCATCAAACCATGAAACATGAAAGATATTCAACACACATTTGGAATAAGGATTCTCTTTATTAACGATAGTGAATGAGTTAACGTTACAACCCAATGCCTGAGACAAGGAATCCTCTACAACCAAAGGATTCTGAGTTCTGCTGCTCCAAAGACTTCAGAATAGATACCACCAGCATAACTTTGCTCTTCAAGTATGATTGATTAATGCCCTCTCCAAGGCCTTTATTTATACTTAGTGAAATAAGGCAGTTTCGAAGGTTGAGGAGGTTAAGACAGTTAAGATAGTTATTGTTTAGGGGTTAACAAATCTTAATTAATTGCGATTTATTATTTTTAATGTCAAAGGAAGGCGTACGCAAGTATTGATACTGGCAACCCGCGTATGACATGCGAGTTGCTATAAGGGAAACCCGCGTACAGATCTGTACGCAGGTTGTAATGACAAATAACCATGTACAGTACGCATCATGCTATAGGAAAATTTGTGTATGTACGCGGGTTGCTTATAGGCAAAGTTGCGTACATAAATTGACATATGAAAAGGTAAAAATGGCAAGTGTGATGGATAGTGAATGTATTTCATAACATGCCCATATATAGTGTTTTAGGAAACCTTCAATCCATAAATGTCCTTTTGTGCACCAATATAGGAAATGTCGACACTCAGACGGAGAAGTGCCATTTGGGTTGATAACAGTTAGTTCCTTATTCCTTGGGGAATCATGTTCGGCTTGGGGGTGGTAGCATTGCTGAGAGATTAAGGAGCACGCGGGCCTATGGTGGGGTGGAACGTTGCAGCAACGTAGCTGGTTGCAGAACAAGTTCTTAATAAGATAAGTATTTTTACCTAACTTGTTTCTGCAATCATATTTACCATTGATGAATGATGATATACATGTTAAATGCTGATATGTATATGCATGAGTGTTGATTCATATGTTTTGCTTCCATTGTGTATATGAATGATTAGGCTTCGTAATATGTTTTATGTTTTTAAGTATCATGCTTCAGCATTATATGTATGTATGCTCATGTTCATGGGGCTAGATGCATGTATGTTGGAGTGTAGTAGCATCCTCTTGCCCGGTCGGAGGGTTGGGTATGTTACAGCAAAAGCCCCACCATCGAGTTGGTTATGTTATGATTCGGATTGGAATCACTGATGGTATATCAGGACATACAGCATATATTAAATTGTGACATCATGTAAATGTGCATTTTAATTAAATAACCCAACTAGCTATGTTCACTGCAACTAAATTGAGAAGGGGCATGATTCCTAAGGATAAGGAGGGGAAATGATGAACCTTGAGCCATGAGGGAAAATCCATGTGTCACCACCCTCTTCATTTTGCTTATTTTCCCTTGTTTCATCCAACCACCACCTTCATTGTTATATTGATTAGTTGGGGCATCTATTTGTTGGAAAAAACACCACTACGCTCATGCCTGCACTCCCTCCACAATGTGCCTTCTGGGTTGTGGATGGTCTGTCCACTATCCTAATGGTGATTGTTCATTTTCATCAGGCATAGGGAGTTAAAAGGATGGAAATTCCTTGTGTGGGGGTTCATCCTTTCCCTCTCATACACAGTTTTGCTAGTCAAAGATGTTCTATCCTCCTAATCACGCATAGAACCTGTGTTTATTTTACCATTGCCGATTGTGAAGGGTGCGTTGGCTTCATCATGGAGAAGGGACCCTTGTTGTCCAATGTTGCTGGTGTGTTTGGACTGTGGAATGATCTGTTGTTTCATTGTGATCTATGCTGTGGGTTTCTTCTATGTGTTTTCCACATTTTGCTTTGGCTGTGTCTTTTTTTTCATCACGCATAGTTTAGGAGTTTGTTCTTTCCCCATTTTATGTTTGTGTAAGTTTTCCAGTGACTGCAGTAGGAATTGTGTGCTGTGGGATTAGGGTTGCTTGTGGGTGGTTATTTCCATGTTTGATGGACTTTATTTTTCCCCTGTAAAAGCTTGAATAGCTGTTTGGTTTCTTGCATGCAATGGTTTTGTCCTCGGAATGCATTGGAGTGGTAAATGAAGGCCTGAGGTGCTTGATAAACCTGTTCAGTTGAGAACCACACAAACAGAGATTCTGAGATGGATTTCTTCTCCATAACCCTTGAATAGCACTAGAAGGGAGATCAGGGTCTGAGGGACTGCGTTGTAGAGAAGGGACTGATTTCCTTGTGTTGGGTGTGTGTGGGTGTTCTAGAAGCTAGGCTGGCTCTAGTGTTGGTGTCTATAGCTCTTCAATGAGCTCACTAGCTTAGCATTTAGTCTTTCCCAGCTCCTAGATGGCTTGATAAACCCAGCTTGGTTGGCTTCACTGATCTGATGTTCGCTTGATAAACCCAACCATGTTGGCTTGGCTGAATTGTGTACCCTTGTGGTGTTGTTATCATAGGCTATGTGTAAACCTGTCAGCTCCTTATTCCTTGGGGAATCATGCCCCGCTCGGGGGTGGCAGCGTTGTGAAGAGATTAAGGAGCACGCGTGCCTATGGTTGGGTGGAACTTTGCAGTGATGTAGCTGGTTGCGGAACAAGTTGTTAATAAGATAAGTATTCTTACATAATTTGTGTCTGCAATCATATTTACTATTGATGAATGATTACATACATGTTAAATGTTGATCTGTATATGCATGAGTGTTGATTGATATGTTTTTCTTCCATTGTGTATATGAATGATTGGGCTTCGTAATATGTTTTATGTTTTTAAGTATCATGCTTCAGCATTATATGTATGTATGTTCATGTTCATGGGGCTAGATGCCCAGATGATTTGATGTATCATAGTGTCCTCCTTGTCAGTCCGAGGGTTGGGGACGTTACACCTATCCACATGCTTCATTCTGACCTCAGGTGTGAAAACTACATCATTTCAAAAATGATGGCAAGACACACCACTGAATTTTGGTCAGGAATACTAACTTCAGTCACCTAGGGTTTTCTTCCTTTTCAGTCCTAAAACTGCTAAAAATTCAATGAGAAATTCTTCACTGAACACTAGCTGAGATTCACTGGAAAAACCCAAAATTCTCCTTTGCAAAATCTGGTCTCATCCCAACTAATTTTTCGATGTTTCGACGATCAGAACGTCTAGCTTGTCGGCAGTCTGTTTGCTTATTTATTTCCGACATTTCGGCAAGAAAAATGACTAAACTTCTGATCTGCATCAGTGAAAAAATTGACTGTTCATCAAGTGCAAAGTCCCTTGAGCAGCCGCAATGGTGGAATGTGATATTTCTACAGTTTCCACGGGCGAACCGACTAGGCTTCCGATCTGCATTAGTGAGTTGCTCGTCTATTTAATTCCACTGTATCGGGCTTGCAGTGGTCTGTTATCCTGAGTCTTATCAGTGACCCATTTGTTTAATTTCGTCCACCATATCGGGTCCTTATTTATCTATCATTCTGAATTTCATCGGTGATAGCATAGGCTAATAGTTGCGTCAGCGGCTAGGTTCCCTATGCATCGGACGGTTAGTCCCTTCGACATCTGCAATGGTAGTTCCACAGGCATTAACTCTTCTGAATGACATCTTTAATCGTTTCTGATCAGTGATCAGATCCGTTGTTTCATCGGATGGGTTGGTATTGGCGGATTAAAGCCCCATACTTCCACAATGTCAGCACTCCCGAGCACTAAATTCCACTGTATTTATCAGAACCATAATTCACTAACACCTCGGCATTAGCGAGTGGAAGACAAATGCATCAGTGGAATAGTTGACTAAGCAGTTGCAACTGCGGTTCACCTTCATTGAACCTTTTCCGATCGGCGATCCAATCCACTAACATGCCCGATGGACGATGATCTCGTGCCTTAGAGAAATTTTTGAATTTTCTTCCTGCCTTATATTCCACTACATCAGCTCTTCCATCTACTATTCATCAATGATGACAACGACTATTCTCCTTCGATCGGTGACACAACTATCACAACATCGGTAAGCGAAACCTGTATCCGTCGGAGGATTAGTGCACTAGGATTCTGCAACAATGGCACTTGAACCACTAATTCCTTTCGATATTCATCATCGACCCAGACAACTAACATTTCTCGATGGCCGATGAGGTCAACACTTAGAAAAATTTCAGAAATTTCCTCCTCCGTCTTCTGCCGCATCGGACATCGGATCAACTATCCATCAGGCGGGTAGTGTCTAAGGCTGCCACAATGGTGGGTGTGCAATCAGCTAAATGTTTTCGATGTAGTTCATCGGTAGTTCCCTTGTCTAACCATCGACGATGGAAACAACTATCTTCTACTGATCGCCAATGGTTGGACTTAGAAAAAAATTTCAAAAAAATTTCTCTTTTCCTTCTTCGGCCACTTCATGAGCTCGACCATTTCCTGCCCATCATCGATAAAATCAACTGTTCTTTTTGGAACAGTGAACTAAAGCACATCAGTGTTCACATTCAAAACTTTTCCTCGTCAGAAGACTAGTGCTCTAGGCTTCCGCAACGGCGGGCGCATGAACCACTAACGTCTTCCGATGGCCGATGATTTCGTTACTTAGAGAAAAATTTCAAAAATTTCCTATTGAGTCGGCTGCCAGAACGTATTCTCTTTGTGGAATTAATAGTCGGAGGCTCTATCTATTGGAAGGATAGTCCTCTAGCCATCCACAATGGTGGTATTCAATCAGCTAAGCATCGGAGACACGATTAACTAATCGTCGTCGATTCATCCAACTAATTTCGCTACCGGGTTTTGCATCGGAGATCCATCTGTCTAAGTTTTCTGATGTGCCGATGGCCAAACACTTAGAAAATTCTCTGAAACCAAGGTCATTTGTCCCTCATCGGGTGACCTTCAAACTAGCTTTTTCGTTGCATCAGAAGAACTTTTCACTAAGTTCTCTGATGAGCCGACATTCTAGCACTTAGAAAATTTTTGTGAATTTTCTATCTTCACCCATTTTTCTTGGTTTCTTCTGGGAAATAGGAAACCTACTTCTGTTAACTATTTCTCATGGCCCTCTGAGGCCCATGCTATAACATAAGCTCTGTCACTACATCTCCATGGCCCATTCAGGCCTATGCTGCAACCAGAGCTCTGATACCATACTGTAACATCCCCGACCCACTGACCGATGAAGAGGACGCTACTAAACACCAAACATAAACCTATGGGAAACTAGCCCCATGAACATGAACATACATAAAATGTTGGAATAAAATTCTTAAAACATAAAATAGACTAAGATGCATAATCCTTCATATACATAGTAGAAGCAAACATACATTCAATCAATCATACCACATGTTCATTATATTCATTAATTAGTAATATAAATGTAGAGACGAAATAGTCAAGAATACTTATCTTAAACAGGATTCATCCCCCAACCAGCTACGTCGCTACAACGTTCCACCCAACCATAGGCCAAAATTCTCATCAATCTCTCAGTAACACTACTACCCCCGAGCTAGGCATGATTCCTCAAGGAATAAGGGTCAAAGAAGGCTTACACATATCCAAGGTACACAAATCAGCCAAGCCCACACAGTAGAGTTTATCAGGCCGTCAAGGATCTAGGAAAGGCTAAATGCTAAGCTGGTTGCCTCAATGGAGAGCTAAGGATACCTACACTAAAGTTAACCTAACTTTTAAGACATCTACACACTCGACACTAGGGATAAGTCCTTTCTCTGCTTCACAGTCCCTCAGGCCCTGACTTCCCTTTCCAATACTCTTCAAGGGTTGTGGAGAAGAAAGCCAGCAGTCTAACTCTGTCTGAGTGGCTCCAAACACCAGTTTTCTCAAGCATACCCAGCCTCTAATCCTACTCTCAACAATCCAAATACCAAACACTACATGCCGCAGTAAAACAAACAGTTCACATCTCTATGAAGAAGGTAAAGATAACAGGGTGACAACCCCAAACAAAAAGGTAAAACACAGTTCAGGTCAAACAATGCTTCAAAGTTGTTATTGGCCCTAGAGTGGCCAAAACAACTCAACAACAATCCCAAAATATGTTTGCAGCCTTAGTAACCAAGAAGCAACCAAAAACCAGGGGAAGACAATAGCCCCAAACTCACAATGAGAACGATGGCAACATTACACAGTCCCAAAATAGGGGAGACGTCTAATTCTCAATCTTAGACAAAGGAAAAACATAAACGCAGACCACAATCGATAAGGAGAACAAGCATGAACTTACACACTGCAGATGCGGAGAAGACATATTCCCAGCATTGAGTAGGAAAGCATACACATAGTAGAATCATGCCTCTCAGGCCACCTTCCAACTCACCACATGAGATCACAATCCCCAACTCCTGCATGAGGGAAACCATCCCATTTCCAGCTTGTGCATGAGGATTTAGCAAAACGATGGGGAAATCGTGAGGAGAGTGAATGGGATGACTCATTGTGGAAGGCAGAACAAAGTGATGAGGAATAAACCTAAACATACCACAGTCATCCCAAAAGTGGGGAACCTCCTGACTACTTGCATGAGGGTAACCATGGAGATCTATTGCTTGCACATGAAGAGAACCCTCCCTCATGGAAGAGTGGGGAGAATGGGAATTGAGTCTATTCCCCTGCCCCAGCGTGAGTGAGTGAGCCAGCTAGTGGAGTGTGCGTGGGGAAAGGACTTGCAGTCCTGTCACCCACCACTTCCTTGCCATCACTCCTCTCAACTAACAAACAACAGAATTTTTAAATGGGTGGCCGACACATGGAAAACTCCCAATGACCCCCCATGGATTGGACAACCCCCACCCTTAACCTTAGGAATCATTCCCTTTTCATTTAACGTTGCATCGTCCTAGCTGGCTGTAGGTTTATTTTAATTGATGTGCATATTTACATTATTCCAAAACTATAATGTGCTGGATAACACAATATACCATCGGAAACGATCCCTATTTCCAAAACATAACACAGCCGAATCGATGGTGGGGCTTTTGCTTTTAGCTCCACACCATGATTTATTACAATATATACATCATGTAACTTTTAATGCAAATGGGTTCAAAAAAATGGAATTACAAGCACAGTCAAAGGTGGAGCATTATTAGAAAAGAAATATATTTTCAGAAGGCATCCATGGTCAAGTAAATTTATCTTTTGCAACAGAGAAAATTATCAACAAAAAAAAGTCATAGAAGAGAAGCTTATTGACAGGGGGAGACAACATAATCCATAGGGGAGTAGGTGAGCAAAGTTTCTTCACCACTTCCATTATTTATGTGAAAGGCGGAGAGAGAGTTGAAGTTGTTGTGATTAGCGATAAAGGGGAAGATTATTGGAAAAACTTGTCATTCATGTCAAAAGGGTGAAGATATATTTGGAGTCAAGGTGATAATGATGATGTAGTTGTAGTAGAGATAAATTGTTTGGGAATTTATAATGAAGCCTTGAATCCCATAAAAAAGAACCTAAGGAATCCCTTGATCACAAGTGTATATAAACCCAAAGTTTCTCCTTTATGGTGTACCGGTTGCACATGCCCTCAAGGAAATTATGACACTTTGAGTTATACATAAGTGGTACAAATCCCCTAGAGAATCCCCTAATGATCATGATGATGTGGATTGTAAAGGAGTCCCTAAAGTTTCCTAAAGAAGTGTGAATGATTTCCTAAATAAATTATTTTCGGTCACATGACCATCATGATGCATCACATGACCATTATGGTAGGTCACATGACCATTATGACAAGAAGTGTAAGAAAGTATGTAAATTTGTCCCTAAGCAATTCCAATAAGAAATGTGAATACATTCGTAAAATATTGGTGTTGGTTCCACATGACCATGTGGGTGGGGTCAGATAACCCATGTTAGAGAAGGCCCTAAATAGCCCCTAAGGTTGATGAAAATCACATTGGGATGAAGTGTGAAAGATAACCCAAAATCATGATGATGGGTCCACATAACCTCGAAAATAGTGGTTATGGATCTACATGAGTAGAAGGATTGATCAATATGACCATGAGAAGTAGCCCTCGATGTAATAAGGATTGGTTCAGGGGAAAATGTTCAAATAAAAGGTGAATAAACCCATAAACAATGGTGTTTGGTCCACTTTCCGATGAGTTTGGTGTTACATGACGCATGATGGAGAATTCCCTAAAGAGTCCCTAAAATTGGTCTAAATAAAGTTAGTGTGATTCTTAAAGTACTGCCAAAATAATAATGTTTGGTCCACATGGCCTCGAAAGTTGCGGTACTTCGTCCCATTAGACCACTTGAAGTGGTAAGGATCCACATAAGAAATAATGACATATATGACAAGTATGATGATGTGTTCAAGCACTAATCCCCCCTTTGGAGAAGATACATAGTGATATTGAAGTTTTGACATGAAGTGTCATGATGGATCCTTGAGGTGGGGTACTAACTCTTGAGACCCACTTATAATATGGAGATCCACAAATTAAGGATGGATTTAAGGAGAAACTAAAAGAAGATACTAGATTGTCATAAAGTGTATAAATAGAATGCTATGCATTTAATTTTATCATCAATAAATTATCTCTTTCTATTGTGCGTCTTTGGAGAAAATGCATGAAATGTTTTGGAGGAGTAATTTTTTGGTATATTTGAGGATTGATTAGATTCACAAAAATGATATAAATTTCTCATACGGTATCATAATTACAAAATTCCATGCTCGTTGGAAACTTGCACTACAACAAAATACCCCTTTTTGGGTGGTTTTGGCTTGAGGCGTTTTTTATAACCCCCCTCCCACAAAGAAAAAACATTTTTTTAGGTCTTTGGGGTTGGTTCTTAAATAAACCCCGGTAGCTCCCAAAAGTCCAATTCTTAGGAATTTTTGGGGGGGGTTTAGAAAGACCCCCTAAAGGTGTTTTGGAAGGATTTTTTTAGAACACCCGCCCCCCCAACCCCCACCCCCCCAAAAAAAAAATTATGAGAATTGAACTTTCGGGGGAGGCTTTTAGAAACCCCCCCCAAAAGTCTTGAGAATTGAACTTTTGGAGGGTTTTTTTTATAGACCCTCCCAAAATACATTTTCAAGGAGGTTTTAAAAAAAATCCCTCTAAAAGTATTGAGAATTGAACTTTTGACAATGGTTTGTAAAATCCACCTCTAGTTGTTAAATTCTCATACGAGGTTTAGAGGGGGGTTAAAAGGATACTTCTAAACATATGTTTAAAGGAGGGTTTTTGAAAAGCCCCCATAAAAATAAGAGAATTTTACTTTTTGAGGTGGTTTTTTAAATACTGTTTGCAAAACTTTAATTCTCATGACTTTTGTGGGGGGTGCTTAGAAGGACCACACCTAAATATATTTTTCAGATATGTTATCAATATCCATCTTCTCAAAGACTACTAAAATAAACCACTAATTATTGTATAATTGACTCCTAATTAACCTCATGACCGTTAATTACCCCCAATTATCACTCATTGCACCAAAATTACCCCTACTTGACTACTAATTAACCCTAAATAATCCATTCTTGCCATTAATTAACCCTTTATATCCTCTAAATGACCCATACTTTTTTCCAAGGAAAACCTCGTGGAGAAACCTATTGGATTTTTCCCAACATTTATAGATGGCATCTTCCCTAGTAAATCCATCGATGTAGACTAGTGTGCCTCACACACAAGGATTCAAAATGGGAACATGCCACCATGAACTAGCTTATCGACTAATATTTGTACATTAATTGAGAACAAATCGATAGGAGAAAACACATATTTTTTCCTATGGGTCTCCTCTGACTTCTGGTGATCTGTCTTCTGTGCCTTCTTCCACATCCTCTTGGCCATGACTGTTGGATAAAGTTTCAAAGGAGAAAATTTCTCGAGTTGTATATAGGGAGAGAGCATCATAGAGCTTGGAATTGGAATATGGCTTGTTTTTCAGTGACCACAATAGGGTTTTAAGATCGGATTTTTCCGACATTTACCTATGTTTCTCCACCAAATCTAGAAATTATTTCAGAGAACTCTATAATTCTTTCCAAAAAATTTATTCCATTTATTGTCACTTGTTCTGAAGCTTGGGTGTTGGCTTAGGCTTGAGCTAGAGTTGATCCACAAAAAAAATTATGTTAATGGGAAGGAAGCGTTTGCATAGATAATTTACAGATTTGTATTTCTAATGTTTTTCCACTCATTTTCTTCTATTGTCAATGATTCAATGGTCATTCTATTGACCCCCAGGAAGCATATTCAATTTTGATCCCTTCCTAGAAGTGTAAAGTGTAAAATAAAATAAAAAAATTGAATTTTATCCTTCCAATTAAGAAAGATCAATTACCCTTCCAATAAAGCATGGTATAACATCATATTCAACCAATAACAACATCAATTAGAAAAATCATGGGAGAGTGCTTATGGAAGTTGTAATGTAATATACAAATTTCTCCTTTCCAAGATTCGATTGTGATGTTTAATTAATGAAATTACATATTAAAGTTTAAAAGTAAACATGGTAGACAAAAATTGGTGGAGGAAAAACTTATCCCAAGGAGATTACACCTAGTTTATCTAATAAAATGAAAGTCAAAACAAAAATTCTTGTATTGTGATTCAAATTATTTATTACTATCATATTTTGAAAATAGACGCTTTGGAGTGTATGGATGACTTGCAACTTTTATGAGCATAACTCGATAGGTACAAAAATAAATTGATAAGTACACAAATATATAAGAATGTGTGAAATTGTTGTTTAGAATCCATGACAACTGAATCTATTGTGAGTAAATACTACCATTCAAAAGTATTTATCCAATGTGCTCTTGGGTATTTATCCAATCAGGCCTTTAGCCATCTTGAATTTGACACACATAAATACTAATTCTCAACTTTGATAGATGCATATATGTTTTTGTCACCATTAAGGAGTTGACTGGTTGGTCAAGAGGGGGCAGTGATATTCCCCTTCTTAGGATTCAATTACGCCAAAGGGTGTGGTATGTTTTGTTTTGTGATATAGAGATATCTGGGTGTGGAGTTTTCTTTGCAGTGCAACACAATATCCCACCTCTTGTTAGGTGTTGGATTCCCAACAATGAAGTACAGAGGAATCACAAAACCAACATGTTAAAGTTTATTTCAGGTTCCACATGGTAGGTGAGGGATGATGTCTCAATCTATAATGATGGCACACATCATTTGTGTGTCAGTTTGATCATATGTTAATGTGTAAAAGGGTCCATGTGCAAGTGGATTCCATGTGGCTTGTTAAGGTGGAAATGACATGGAATATACATGAGGTCCCATATGGTAGGATAAACACCCTTGGTGGTATTGTCTTTGAGTTTGAGAGAAATAAGCTTCATTTCTTCAAGGAAAGCAATGACATAAGCATGTGGTGTGGTTTGGGGTACTATCAAATGATGGATGTGAAAGAGGTACAACCACCTATCATGCATGCACAATGAAGAGATCAAGTTAAAGGATATAACAACATTGGTGATGGTGGTAACTATATTTTATTATGTGGGCAAAGGAACCTAGGTGACAATGATAGCTACAAGATGAGGGGCTTGTTTAATTTTCTACACTCAAAAGGAATACAATGATCCCATAAAAAAGACACCAAAGAAGTGTCCAGAAAATAAAAGATTGAGTCAAAAAAGAGAGTTCCAACAACCAAAATGAGTATGTAGCCAAAGCCAAGGAGCATAAGGTTGGGTCATTAGAGGGCATAAAAAATATAGAACACTACAAAAATATTGAAACGAAGAGGGGCTATGAGACCAAAAGCCTTAAAATGAGTACAAGATGGGTCAAAGCATTAAAAGTAAAATACAAATGGCCACTATTAGTAACCACAAGAAGGTACCAAAAAAAAAAGAGTGGACCTCCAAGCTCACATAACTACTCTACACAACGACATAAAAAAGATAGCACAAAAGTATCATAAAGCAACAAAATGATGGCCCCAAAAACAAAATATAGTACATAATTTGAGAGAAAAATTTATCAACAAAGTTCACTTACCCATTTTAAAGGGAATACCACAACCTAATCCTTTATATCTGATGCAAATAAAATCATCTTTCAACCAAATGAATTGGAAATCACAATGTAACAAACATTTTAAACCCTGTGGAATTCATGGTTTTTCTCTATAATGCACAAATATTGTTGAAATGAACAATAATATTAGATATTCAAAGACTAATAATAAGGCCTCCAAGGTCCGAGTCCATAACCTAAACAAGGGTTCTATAAATCTCTTCAAACATGATCAAGACCTCTACTAGGGTCGTTCATACAAAACAATAGAAATATTTTGCATGCAATTAAAAAATCCTTCATAATTTCCATAGGCTACTCAACCTTTGAACAAAAGAGACAAGTTCATAGTGCTCTAACACCATAACCCCATATAATTGAAATCATGAGTGGGATACCAAGGAGAATAATTCACACCACAATTATTGACATAGTGACATTTACATGGTAAACCCATCAAAGAAGGAAGCATCAATGGAGCAATAGAGTTGTCGTATCACCACTCAAGAATGGAAGGCTCTGGAATCTATCCATTATCAAAAGATGATGCTCATGATATTAAGTTTATAAGATATAAATCATGGACATGTGAAGTGAAAAGTCGAGAATAGGATAATTTTGTAATCACCTATGCACAAGATAGAATTCTTACATCACTAAAGTACAAAAATGCACTAAAAAAACATGTTAGAAACCACACATGAATATTAAATTAACCAAGTGGATAAAAATCAATAAGTAGTAAACACACTGAATAAACACACAAGTAGTATATTAAACCAATTTTATATAAACAAACCTCATAATATATAGTATCCAATCACAACCTAGTCATTCCTTGAGATAGAACAAAATTGTCAAAGAAAATAATGTTGTAGATCGAGTCTTTCTAAGGTTTGGGTCATGTTGAGGATGCAACACCAGTTATGAGGTAATGCGGTAAATTTAATGGACCAGAAAAGTAGGTGGTTCCCTCAATAATGTGGACTTTGAAAAATGAGGCCTGATGAAAGTAGGATGAATTCAACTGCATAGATGAATTTATAAGCATCCACCATTCTTAAAGAAACAATGTCTAATTTTGTAATATTATTGTATAAGTTCCTTACTTGGGACCTTATGCAGAAAATATAAATTCAAGGCACATGAATATGCATTCTTAGTAACAATCAAATAAAATAATGTCACATCTATTTATCCACATCTCATTTTCCTCATGGGCATGGATTCTCATTGGGTAGTATTTGAATTTAATCGATATAAGTATATGGGAAGGCCCCCATAATTAATATGTGGGGCATTTGAATGGCCTATAATTATTGTTCTATGTTTTCAAATAAGTCAATCCTCCCATCTCATCTCTTCCCTCAAATGTTTCCATGTTACAAAATATTAATAAGAACATCCCTCCCAAAGCTCCATGTCATCTTGAGGCCTAAACCATATTTTAGGGTGAAACACTAAGGATTAGGCCCTATGCAATTCAAAATAGTAAGATCTTTCCCAGAACCATGCATGTTTCCTAGATGAACTCTAACAGACAAATTGATCTTCATATCTTACACTCCTACTTCCAAATATTGATACAAAAAGGCCATGACATGAAATTAAAGTAGTTTGTTAATACTTTTGTCTATAGTTCCTACAAATAGTAACTTAGTAGGTGACTTCACAATGGGTGGATTGCTAATTATACAATTTTTTTAAGGACACACTTTTTTCGATTTTATCTGATTAGTCCAATTGTTTGCAATCCTATGTTAGTCCAAATATTTGCAGTCTATTGTCTTTTTACCATGTGATACCTTGTGTATTCATTGCCTCTGCCCCATTGGTCACTTTAGTCTCCACATTACCATCGTGACCGGTCTATGCCTTGTTATAGGTATTCTTGAAGGGTCAAGTAAGGATGGAATAGTTGAACCTAAATTAGGAGGAAGAGATATTACAAATATTGAAATGGACATTGTATCCTTCTTGTAGGTAAACAATTCCATATGCAAAGGATTATATGATGGCTTGGGGTGCACATCCCGTGATCCTTAGAGGAAAATTTTATGGCTTCAAACTCTATATTTTGACCTTGGATTGTGTCTAAAGTCACAATAACCATGCTCAATGTGCCAAACACAAAATGGCCATCATATCTTGATCACACCAAAAATATCCCTTTGCAAGAACTTTGTGGTCTCTAAGTGACACAAGGATCCCCCCCCCCCCAAAAAAAAAACTCATGACAATTGGACCTTTGAGGGAATATCATGACTTTTGGGGGTGGCTTTAAAAAAATTCCCCAAAAAGTTTAATTATCATGACTTTTGGGGGAGGCTTTAAAACAACTGCCCCAAAAGTTTAATTATCGTGACATTTGGGGGTGGTTTTAAAACAACCACCCCCAAAAGTCTAATTCTCATGCCTTTTTTTTTTTGGGGGGGGGGGGGGGGGGGTTCTAAAAACCTCCTTCAAAAACACTTTTAGGGGGGGGTATTTCTACCCCCCGAGAAAAACAATACTGAGAATTGGACTTTTGGGGACGATTTTTCTAGGTCATTTGAGGGGGATTTTTAAGAACCGCCCCAAAAGACTTCCTTTTTTTGTGGGGGGGGGTGGTTTAGCAAAAATTACTCAAGCGAAAACCACCCTCCAAATGGTATTTTGGTGTACTGTATTCATAATGTAAAATATTTTCCTTTTTTCATCAATATATTGCCTCAAGTGGTCACATTGGTTGGGGCCATGGATTGTTTCTGTCTTTTAGGGTTTTAACCATGTGATACATTATTCTAATCATCTTTGATATGTTTGTGTGAGAGGATTAGACCTTAGTTTGTTTTACCTATGTGGATATACCTAATTTATTTTAAAAAAAAACTAGGACTTTTGAACCAAACTCCATTATAGTTCAATTCTAGTACTTCTCATATGTTTTTACTTCCTTCTCACATTTCTCTCAATTTGTTTAAACACACAGATAAAAGATAAGATAAGATGATTTTATTAATGTCTAAAAAATAACCACTAGAGTAGGTAAAAAAATACTATTGGGTGAAAAATGATGTCAATACAAAGTGGGAGTACTAAAACACAAAACCTATGGTAGTTCAATGCCAATTGTTTTGACTTTCAGTTTCCATATTCACAGTCTAAAATAAAATAATTGTGTGGAAGTTTTCATTAAAGCCTATTGATAACACCTTGTGTTTGCTTAAGATATATTTGTGTTTCAGTCTTGCTTCCATTCTAATGGAGCCTCAAAATCATCTTTAAAGGAGGATAAGGAGTGGTCTATTAAGGAACAAAAACAAGGGATAGGAAAGATGGAGACGGATATTGGTTCAGAGATAAAGGGAAGATAATTCTTATGTAATCAATTTCACATATAATCATTAAGTCCTAATACCACCTTAATCTTATCTTCAGATATATTAATTATCCCAAATAACATATGACTAGTTATGTGGATCATTAAATGAGGTTACAAGAAGTTTGTACTATATATTGTATTATCATGTGAATACTATGGTGAAAAATGGATTTGACTTCATGCCTTTCCAACAATTATTGTTCTTTTTATGTCTTTCAAATGGTATTGGAGCAAGATTATCTTTATTTCTCAGAAATTGATGTTTGGCTCTCTGAAACATTAAAGATTACATTTATATGATAGATAGTTGAATCTCTCTTAAATGTTATGCCAACCAAACACTACACTTTGTTTATGTAAAACTTTAAACTAACCTTTACATGTAATGAAATCACATTACCATATGTAAGAGAACAATTAGATATGAATTCATTGATCAAAATTCAACTATAGAACTACATTTATGTGCACACCTTCATAGCTAACTTAATAAGGGTTGCACTTTATAAGATGAATTTTTCTATTTTAAATACATGTCTAAAAAGTATAAATTGTGTGAGACCTCTTTCATGTGATTATTTCTTAATTGCAAACCTATTAAAAAGTAAAAAAGAAAAACATTTCCATTGATTTATTTACATGAATACCATTCACTGAAATGGCCAAAAAATTACACTAAGTTCATCTTTAACATGATATTTTTACTAGGATGGAAAAATAATAAAAAAACTTAATACTCTATTAACCTCACTAATGAACCAAGACATCGTATAGTTCAAACCCTACAAAATTTGGTCGTCTTAACAAATTAACCAAAATCCATACCAGAGTTTCTTGATCTAGATTCTCGACACGTAAATATTTGAGAATCATGATCCATGGTTTTATGCTTATTATTCTCAAATAATATCTACAGATTAAAAACCCAATGAAATCAAAATGATATCGTCTCAGGCTCGTCAAATTTGGTCGCAGGGATAGTATTTTTCAAACCCCAATTAATAAGGATGGTCACTATGAAAGGGTATGGAAATGGTCAGAATGATGGCTAGTAACACACATGAGAAGGAACCATATCTACTCAACTCCGCCCGGATTCCATGGGGGGCTTAGATTTTTTCCCTGTGCAGACAGTCATGTGAAAAATTGTAGGGTAAGGAATGATCAGATTATACCAGATACTTTATACCAGTGCACACGCTCTTGACTCATTGCTTCTCCCAGAAATCAACGCTACCACGCTCTGCCCCTTTTTGGGAGATATCTGAATATTTTTCCTACTAATCCTTTTTAAATAGAAGTGTTTCAATTGCTTTCCACAAAATTTTAGCACTTAATTGATGCCCAACACCCTGGATCGACTCAGGATTCTCTATAAGGTTTTCCTAGTTCTACATGGGTTTATCACCATGCCAACTTCTGCCAAGCCAGGAAACGCTCTCAAAAGGGATGAAGGTAATTGTTATTTATTTAGGATTTAGTTTACATTGACATTTATTGAAATTTAATCTGATTTGGCATCAACCATCACTTTTTCTTGGTTTGATAAAGTCTAATCAACTTTGGTGTTGTTTGTTGTATGAAAAATTGATGAATGTTGGCCAGAAACAGGAAGCCATTAGGGGAGTTTTGAGGTAAAAAATGGGCCTCAAATAAAAAATTGTACCATTAAAATTCACTTCATAAGAACCAATAGGAATCAAGATGATGATGTCAACCATTAGGGTAAAATTTGTAAAAAAAATGGAGGGAAAAAGAAAAACTACTTTTTGTTATCGTATTTTTAGCATATCCCCTTATGGGTTTACCCAAATTTCGAATTGGGGGACTCTATGGATGTGAAATTTAATTCTGTGTCAAACCCATTCCCACAATGCATACTTCTGAGGTGCCCACGACACCCAAAAATGAAAATTTCAATAAAAATGTATTTTATCCACAAACTAGAAATTTGGGTGAACCGATAAAGAGATATGCAAAAAATACAATAAGAAAAAATACTTTTTTTATTTTTCCTCTCCAAAATTTAGAACTTATATTTTATTATTATAACTCTTATTTTATTACTTCCCTTATGAGGCCCATTTTATATCTCATAACACAAGCTCTTCATCCCTCCTTACACAAGTAGTTGATATTGGATGTAACATTAGTTTTTTTATAAAAATAAAAATGATTGGGTTGGTTTTGTGAATATAAATGCCATTATTAAAATATTTTTGAATTAGGTTATCATTCTATTTATTATTCTTGCACATTGATCTAGGAACAAAGAATCAATCTAATTATTTAATGAGAGGAGGCACCTTAACTGACTGCTTGAACTGATTGTAACCACCAGTTAGCAATTACTAAGGTGCATTAATATCACTCAGATCACCCTCGGAGTGCTCTAGTTAGCCTCCTTGACTGTAGGAGAAGGCTAAGTTATCCTCCTTGACTGTAGGTAGGGGTGGGTGTGACTAGATGATGGCAATTAATGCTCCACTGATGTCAATTAATGTTAATTATACTTAGGATAGTGGTTTAACTAGGCCAATTTGACCAAAAATAGTGTGTATGATGGTAAATGTCTCCAACACCCCCCCCCCTTAAGCTAGATTTAGGAAAAGTTAGAAAACATAGATGCATAAAAATGCTTGGGCCCCAGCAACAAATGCCATAGGTCACCCTCTACAATAAAGTAACTGCTTAATATAACCAAGGAAACGGGGGAAACCTCATGGGAAAAATACCCCCCCTCGAACTAAGCAGTAAATCAAGAATTGGTTCTTCTATGCAGCAACATCCTGAGACTGTGCATGTGAACCTATGAATCCAAACTAAATGAATATGTCTGGAGGAATCTTCAACTTTGGAAGAAGAACAATGCACTCAACTAAATCAGAAATATAAACAGCTGCACAGTGAAAATTGGACCCATGTAGAGTAGCTGAAATCATCTAAAGAGAGAGAAACGGTTCTTGACGATTCAAACCATGTGTGGAACACTCAAGAAACTGATATGTTTTAGCCTTGAACAGAAAACCATGAGTGGTAAAATCAGCCCCAATTTTTAGGAGCAAGTGTCCAAGCGGATGTAGAATGTCTTCCTCTTTACTAGTTCCGTGAGGAGATGAGCATGTGACCAAAGGTAGAGAACCCCTGGGACTCTCGAGAGCGAATGCTTGAACTCCATAACCTGATATAGCTTCATAAATATCTAATGATTCATAAAATAAAATATCATCAACCTCATAAGAGGAAACTAACACCAAATCCCCAGCAGCAAAATTGAAGAAGAACTGCGGTACTTGATTTTTCACACCGGAATTGGTGAGAGCAGCTACAAGCATGATTGAAAGCTATTGGATTTTAAAATATGAGCCAAATAATATCAGATCAGAAATTAAATTATATCTAATTAAGTTCACAGTAGATCCAAAATTGTGAAATGAAATGAAATCCCCAGCAGCAGTTTTGTAGGAGACTTGCGGTACTTGTTTCTTCACACCGTTGATGATAACAGTTATAAGCAATACTGAAGGTTTATGAACCTGAAATTTTGAACCAATAAATATCAGATAATATCCAAATAATATCATATCAGATCCAATAAGGTTCATATCAGATCCAAAATTATGGTCAACCGAGACGGTGGATGCACAGTTGTCTTTTTCTTCAAAATTCTGAATTTTGGTGCATGCAATCCTACAGGATTTTGCTGGAAGATCTAGATCATGGGGAGTGAATGTGTAACTCTTATAATCTGATATTTCTTCCAAAATATCCAATTTTTTACATATTTTCACACCAGCAGCAACATTAGAGGAAGAAAAATCAAATTTCTCTTTACTTTCGGAAGCAATTACTGGTAAATTTTGCACAGAATTCAAAGGAAAATCACCGGTGAATGTTTGCATGGAAGTGCAGCAGTATTTTTCTTCAATATCAAAGATTTGAATGTCTTCTTATGTTTCAGAAATATGAGGATATGAGATATCAGATATCTCATGAACTTTCGGAGCATCAGGAGAAGGAGTCACTTCAAGGAGACTTTCTTCAATTCAAATTGAATGTGTAGAAGAATCTGCTTCATCTTCATCTTGAACAACTTCATCAGAGAGAGTAGAGGCTGAGAATTTTGAGTAAATAACTCTTGTGGTGCTGGATGTGATCTCCAAAGTGCTATTATGATCCTCATTGTGCTTGCCAAAGGTTTTGTCCAATTTTGTCCTAAGATCCTTTGGGTATTCAGCAGAACCAATAAGGTAGTGCAAGCTAGGAGAAAGGGCCAGACATATTGCTCCAAAAGCTCTATCACTGTCATTTATCCAATCATTATCATTCTCATAAGACTCTTTTTTAATTCCAATAGACACCTCATAGAGACCTCGTCTCTTTAGAGATGCAATCATCTTCAAGTTCCATTCCGAATAGCTTGTCAATGGGGTGAGAAGAGGGATTGATGAGTCCATTCAAAGTTGTACCTGTTAAAACCTGCAAATCAAAACAAAAGGGGCATCGTAAGGTTGGACAGCCTGCACATTTTAGGATTTCATCACACCCAACATAGTCAATCAAGCAAGCTTGATCAACAAGTTCTTTACTTAGGGTATTAAGTGGTACGCCTTGGCTTCTGGTGCAGTGCTAGATTTTTGAGCTATTGCTCAAATTTCATGGAGAAATATGTCAGAAAGCTTGTTTTTGAGAGATACATCATTGTCCCACTGTAAGATCTGATACCATATTATTCTTGCACATTGATCTAGGAACAAAGAACCAATCTCATCAAAGAATAATCAACAAATACTCATGAAATGGTGTTAATTGGAACCAGAATGGTTTCCTCTCTGTATATTCAACAAACAATGAATAGTTACAATACCAATGTCAAGCAATTGCTTTAATCAATGAGAAATTTGAATACCTAAGGAGGCAATTTGAAATCATGAGTGATTCTGGCTTAACTGACTGTCAGCCATTCAATCACACTCAGTTAACCACTTAACCAAAACCCTAATTGACTCACCAAACCCTAACTGAAGTCAGAGTGCAATAAATGACTGAATCTCAACTGAAGGAGATCAAACACATGTCATAGCAAGCCAACCATCAAGTGCTAGTGCTGCATGACTTCAATGAACCCCGATGAGGTTAATTGAAGCTGAACTGATCATCAAAAGTTGGTGGAGGTGCCCTATTGATTCCAGATCATTAAATAATAATTGAATAATCATTAAATAATATATTTAATGAGAGGAGATGCCTTAACTAACTGGTTGAACTTATTGTAACCACCAGTTAGCAATTAGGTGCATTAATATCACTTAGATCACCCTCGGAGTGCTCCAGTTAGCCTCCTTGACTGTAGGAGAAGGATAAGTTAGCCTCCTTGACTGTAGGTAGGCGTGGGTGTGACTGGATGATGGCAATTAATGCCCCACTAATGTCAATTAATGTCAATTATACTTAGGATAGTGGTTTAACTAGGCCAATTTGACCAAAAAGAGTGTGTATGATGGTAAATGTCTCCAACACTATTATGTATGAATACAATCCTAATTGGATGTACAAATGACTACACATCGAGCTTTCCATTTCTATTTGCAATATAAGCGGACAATAGAGTTTCGATGACTTTGTGAGATAATTTGGAATTACCTAGTCAATTTGAATAAGTACAGGGATCAAAGACAAAACTGATATGAATGTACCTAAGACTTTGCAACTTTACTTTGATACATGGTTTGAGCAACTAAAGGCTACAACTGAGCTTGAGATATGGCAGGTTGGTGAACTAAGTTTAACCTTACGTTTTTCTTTTCCTTATACTATTTCTTATGAATTACATCATTTGATATGTGGGAATATTTTATCTCTATAGAATATATTCATGGTATTATGTGCATGGTTAAGAAGAATCCTAACCCGCAATTGATGGAAATATACTATTGAAAGCTTTTGGGTAACATAAAGTAATTTGTATCATGGTTATGCATGGTACAAGATCTATATCCTTCAAAAAAGATACAATAAAAACTTGACACATAAGGATTTGCAATTGATGGCATCATCTATATTGTTGGCTGCCATTTCTGTTAAGCCATGTGATCACAAGCATGGAGCTCACCATTTTGAACTAGAGAATGAGAAGGAGAGGATTTTAATAATGGCAGGTATTTTGGGATTTAGTTTGGATCCTAAAAACAACATCAAAGAAATGGTAGTGTATTCAAGAGAAGGGCTTGAGTATGATGTTGTATGAGATGTTTGATTATGTATACTTCTTTCTAATATTTTTAGAGTTATTCCATTTTTGTCTTCTAATATATGTATTTGCTTTCTGCAGTTATCATACCCAACACTTATTTATGAATTGGTAAGTATAATATCTAAATCTTGAGCTTCTTAAGAATTTTAAGAATCAAGTTGAAAGGCCTTTTCTTTAAGTTTTTGAGAAGTCATAGCACCCCTATTCTACTATGCGCTCTCTTCTAGAACATTTTTTTTTTTAACATGCTACCCAATTTCGATTAAAATGTAATCAAATTTGGAAACTATACCTTTCGTTAATGTACTTTTTTTGTGTAACTGGTGTCTTCATTATGTGTCAAGTTTCCAAAGGTTTCGTGACATATGTTCCACAAGAATTGAAGGATTTGTATCATCTACTGGAAAATGATTTCCACCCTTTAGATATTGCTGAAAAGGTTCAACCATTGCTAGGAAATCTCTCTACACTTAGTCACAAATTGTCTTCAGCTTCTCTTGTCCTAGCAATGCAACACATTCCTGCTTTAGAAAGAATAACTACATTGAGAGTGTTACAATAGGTGAGATTTAATACTTACTCTCCTTTGGTCATGCTCTTTACTATATTTTAGTATTAGAAATTTTGATTTGTACATGTGGAAAATTTTTTAGAGTTTTACAACTTAGAGAATTCATGGGAGTAATTCTCACTGAATTTAGTTCATTCTTTGTATTAAATTATGGCGTGACAACTGGCACTTTGATTTATTTCTTTCTCTTGGTGTTGGAATTTTTATATAGTTATCATCTGTCTACTAAAAAGAATAGCTCTATATCAATAAAAGATTGCTAGATTTAGTATTTACACTAGAATGTTTTCTAAGCTTAACCCTTGCATGTTCTAGGTATCACAAGTGTATCAAACAATGAAAATCACAACCCTTTCAAAGATGATATTGTCTTCTGATTTGTTGCTGTAGAGAAGATTAGTGTAAATGCTGTGAAGTACAATTTATTGCAGTTGAAGATTTACCATTTAAATGCATCGTATAGTTTGGCAATAATGTGAAGAAATTTAATTTTCTAGTTTTCATTATATTGAATACTAAATCAAGCTTCCCCTTTGAGGATGATGCTTTTGTGCATGGAGTGTTTTTGAGAGTGAGGATGTCATAAGCTACTTGGTTGATTTATTTTTGCAGGACCTTGAGTCAAACAAAATTCAAAATCATTTAAATATTCTTGGGAAGCGCCTAAACAAGGCTAAAAGCCTCATAAATTTTTCTTCTGCTGAAAAAATCACTAAAGCTCCTCAACACTCCTTTGTCTTGTAGGATTGTAGTGCACATAATTCTAGTTATAAACAATATTGTAGTGTACATGATTTTGTTTCTACATAGAATTTATATGTTTGGATTATGATGCTTCTAAAGGATGGAAACACCATTTGCTTATCCTTTCTCATCATTTAGAAACTGTTGCTAGTCACTGTTTGGTTTACCCTATGAAATTGTTTAACAAAATATTTTATTCATAGTACAAATAGCCCATATTGATAGTCACCAATGGAAACATTTTTGTCAATGTATTTAATAACTTGGTTCGGTATTTCTTGTTATCTTGTAAGTTTATTTAATATTTCATCGTTTGAAACGGCTCATAAAACCCCAACATATGTTATGTGGAAATGTAATTTTAGGCAATCTTTGATCTCGATACTGATTTCCCTTTTCCCGATTCAAGTCGACAAACATAAACATATTTAATCTATAAAATAAATCAGTAATTTCATTCATATTACACAGGTAACAACCATTATGTAAATTTTTAACACGAGGCCTATGTGAAAATTAACTCTTCTGAATATAGGCTCAGCTATATGTAATCTGGAGCGTATGCACAATATAAAAATTCTCACAGACTTAGGTCATAATCAGCTAGAGATTCCTCTAATCTCATGCAAAATCCCAATGAATCTATAGCAGTAATATCTCTCTTGGGGTTCTCTTCTTCATTGATGTGAAGTTCCTCCAAGCCAATATTTAAGATTTCATGGTACATTGTATGCAACAATCTTATATTTTTTCGAGGTCAACTATCTTATGGTGGATACTTGTTTATCTCATTGGGTCAAATGATAGGAACAATCGATCAAACTTACTCTCACCCACCAAGATGTCTTGAAATAAGTAATGTTAATGTATATTGAAGAAGATATCTTATTACTACCCTTTTGCAACTTTTTGTTAATTATTTTTCATTGATAACTTTTGTTGGGATTTCCTTCTTATATTACTATATCATACAGTGAATGTAGGAAGTATATATGCATTGTATATTGTTTGGATTTACTGGTTGGGTATTCGACTAATTAAGGTCGTTAGTACATCACCCTCAAATTGTAAGAAAAGAATAAGCATATGGATCTGCAGGGCCTAAATGGTATTGGTTAGCATGGAATAACCAGTGTAGTCCTTTAGAGCACCAAAGTCAACCCAAAAATGTACAATTTTTTCTTTCTTTCACAGAAACTGATAATTTTTATTAATATATAAAAAAAACCATACATAAAAAGGATTCTGAAAGTCCATTACAGTCTAATGCAATGCTCAAAGCTAGCTGATTGTCCCAAAATATTCTGATAAGAAGATTATCTAATCTATATCGATGGTCTATGTCTTTGAAAAAAAAATCAATCTATATACCTTGATGAACTGAACTTCTAGTAAATTTTATTGACATAACATAAAGACCTGAATACATTATGGAAAACAGTCCCTCCTATGGGCTTTGACCATAGCAACATCTTCATCATATGGGATTCTCAAGTTCTTGTTTAGTCAGAACTATTTCTACAAGGACTTCGAAGGCTTGTTGCACTGTGACATATTCAAATTGCTCCTTCTTAATTGTCAGATGGAGTCTGTAAGATGGCATACCAGAGATTGTGAACTTGAAGAGAAACCAAGAATTATGTTGCAGTGCATGTACAGGTCAGATAATATTTTGTCTATCCTCTTATTCGAGACCTCCAAATCACTTTCATATTCAATTTGTTTGGACAATTGAGCATTACATTTCTCATTCAGTGTGAGAAATCCATATTCAGGCCTTCAATATGCCCAACCAAACTACTCAAATATTTATGGGTGTCCATAAGTCCATAATTTGTACAATATCTCAGGTGGTTGTTCTCACCATACTTAACTCAAAATCACCGATATGTGCATTCAACAGTTCCATATTTTTCCCGGTTTCAAGATTTATAATAACACCAACACATATTCCTAAGAAAATCCCAAGAGAACAACACATGACAATGAGAAGGGTATTCAACGGAAGATTTATGATACCCAAGTCTGGGATGAAATAGCCTACTTTATATGTGGCCAACTCAGGTTTCCAGGGAGGTCGGTCAAATTGTCCTATGATGACCCAAAATTTCACCATAGCAACAGTCTTAAAACCATTGCCTCACATTGAAATCCAACAAACAAAAAGGACAATTATATCACTCTTAATACTCGTACCATTGCAAATCTAAGAGAAGTGTATGGAGAGTTTGAGTCCAAATCGAAAATAAAAAAACTTTGTTTAGTCAAGATATGTTGCTTTAGCCAGAATGTCCAAGTTTTCTCCTTCTTCATCTTCTTTTGGCTTAGACCCTTTCTCCATGTCCTTTCTCTGAGCAGCATTCTGTTTAACCAACCTATACCATTTTTGTACCAGTTTATGAAGTTTCTTGTTTTGAGAAACTATTTCCTCATCCTGGAAGAGCAATTTTTTATTCTGAAACAATAATTCCTTATTCTCAACTTTAGTATGTTTATATAAAACTTTAATTTCTTAAGCTCGTGTTTAAGTTTTTTATTTCCCTATTCCTTCTCTCGAGTTTACCCAAAAACAAATTAGAATCATGATAAAAAAAACTAGGCTTTGAAGATAAGGATCTTCGTTAGCAATAATCTCTGCTACTTCAAAAGGAATACACTCAAAGTGCAGAGTAGACTTGCAGTTAGGATTTGTCAAGGATTTAGAAGGAATATGTTCATTAGATACAAACCTTTTCCTTGGAAGAGAGGGTTCTGATTACTGAGATAATTCAGGAACTTGATTTTACATATCAATGAAGGTGGGTGTGGCTTTCTCTTGTTGTGGAACAAGGGTGACATCCTGAATTCATTTTTTCATGTTGTTGGTAAGTCGATGAGAAGAAGACAATTTGTATGTTGCTGGAAAATTAGGAAGGGTTTGGTTTGATTTTGACGAGACTTTTGAAGAAATGAGGTGAATTTTTTGTTCGAATGGAGCCAAGGTTTCTTTCTGGGTTTGAATGGGTGGATGATGGGTATTTTTGTAAACCTTTGGGATTTGATGTGGAGAAGAAACTTCCTGATGGTCAACAATTGTCAGGGGAAAAACATCTAAATCATTTTTATTGACAAAGCTATCCCAATCATCATTCCTGGTATGTAATTATCTTTCGATAAGGATTATGATAAGTTCGTAATGATATATGCTATAGAATGTCATGTCCCCAATTTTGGCCTAAGGAAAATAGACCAAGGTCACCTAAGAAGAATTTAGAAAATTATTAATGGTGACAAATAAGGAGAAAATAATTATTGGCTAAGGGGAAGTAATAATGACCCAGTGCATGGTTTCTGCTGTTCTATAGTATTTTTCTATGGTATGGGAAAAAAGTAGATAATAGAACATGGTTTTCATTGGCCCATGGTATTTATCCATGGTATTGGAGACTTTTCAAGGATAAAAGGAGGCGGAGGCAAAGGGAAAAGGCATGCTTGAATATTTGGAGATTTGTTCTTGAGACCATGTAGGGGTTAGCCTAGAGTTTTCGTTTGGGGTTGGAAAACTACATCCATCCATTCTGGTCTAGTTTCGGTGGTATGACGGATCCACCCTAGCTGGACAAAGGGGGAGGATCCATTCAGGGTCTTCATTGGAGCTTCATCATCCGAGTTGGCATCACCTTTCAAGTTCTTGTTGAACGTATATTGGTAGATGATATCATAGCCATAATTATTGTACTGTTTACTCTTGGTTGGTCATAATAAAGGTGCCAATATTATCTCTCCATTGTGATGTGTTATGGAATGTGTCTAAAGTGTTTGATGAAATGTCTATGAGAATACATGTTGCTCGTGAAAGTTATAAATCAATGTAAATTTGATTAAGGTTGATAAATTCATAGATTTTGTGATCGTCCCGAATCTGGGATATTACAGTGGTATCAGAGCTGGTTTTCCTGCCAGCCTGAGTGGGAATCTATTGAGGGTTTCCATTTCATGTATGTATGTAATTTCAAATCCAGGTTTGGTAACTCATTGGCGATTTTCATTGTGGGAGTTGAGTTTTATAGAGTGGGGCCGTATTTATCCATAGGACTGAGTTCATCTTAGGTCAAATTGGATGATGGCAGTTGCAACTTTACCAAGATCGGGGACATCACAAAATTGAAGGTGGCAGAAGTCATGATTTTATGAATACTGAAGGCCGTGAGAGAAGGTGGGTCGTGTGCATTCCAATCAAATAGCGAGAATTCTAATCAAATAGTGAGTAGTGTTTGACTGCTTTGTCCACCAATAATAAGTGAAGGCGGCAGAAATCATGATCTCCATCATGACAATCGTAATCTGCCAAAGGAACTGCATTCAACATCATTAGAGTTTTACAGCTACTGCAGAGGCCGAGTTTCTATTATTTTGGTTGTCTGTACCCACGTTCAATTGTGAGGGCTGTATCCTATAGTATATGGCCGTGATAAATTGATGAATGTGGCTTTTAGGTGGCTGCTAGTGTGTGAAGCTGTGAAGATGATCCATGTAGCAGATGAAGTTCGTGGCCTTGAGGAGAGTCGCAACAACAAAAAGGAAGGACGCGAGTGGAAAATAGGGAGGCAACATGGAAGGTAAAGTCACGAAAGGAACTCATGTAGCAAGGGCAGAGGCTCGTAACCCTAAAGAGAAACTGCATCATCCTCGAGGAGAATATCAGTGCTGCCTTGAGGGACGAGGTCTCTTGTGGGCAGATTTTTGGAGGGTACCGAGTCATTTGACAAGAAACTGAATCTTTAAAAGAAGGTTGTATCCATTGTGGAGTTCGTAGAAGCTGCCGAAGAATACTTCACATAATTTGGTATTATTTCAGTGGCATAAAGAGTGGGCATACTGAATTTCGGGAGAATCACTTCGCTTATGGAGTGACGCACAGCCTTGACCATCATCACCAAACAGGTCGTGGTTCTCTTTCATTGGGAAAGGACATCATTGAGTCATGAGGTTGGAGTAGGGTCGATTCCTCACTTGGAAAAGTCGTGAGGTTGCTCTCCAAGTTATTCTGTATTGTCTCCAACAGAAGGTCATCTAAAACGAGCTGGAATCAAAGTTATTCTCAAGACTGTGCATCCTATATTTATTGTATCTTGTCATTTTGGGCAGCTACAAGAATATACAAGCACTGTGTATCAGATATGAATATAGATGATTGGGAGGAATACTTCCAGGCTCAGTGCATGACATATATTAAAGGAGATGTACCCCAGAAAATTGAAGGAACACTTCCAGGCATCATGCCCGTATATACCAGCTGCAAAACCAATCAAACATGATGACTTTTCATCATTAGAAATGGACGGTCTTCTCTATTAAAGCTACAGACTAAGGGGGTGTTGCTACAGTAGAAAGGGAGTTTGAATATTGCTCACAAAGTTGGGGGTATCATATGTTGGACATAAAACGTGTTGGGAGGACTCCCCTTCCCTTTTTGGATAGCCTATTCATCGTTGACAACTGTAGGAGTTCCCAGGCAGTCAGATCGAAGGTCACCTTACAGTGCAATCTTTTCAAGCTTGGCTGTTGTAACAGGTCAGAAAATTATTTAATATCAGACATCCTCTACATTCTCTGTTGGAAATAATTATATTTAGTGTCAATATTTTAGTGTATGGGATGGAATGTTTGTCAAATTGTCACAGTCAAGCCCAAATCTCAGTCACATTACATCAGATTTGAAACACAGCGAGTAAAGAAGATTGGAAAACAAGTAGTTTTCATCAGTCTTGCCAGCTGTAAGAGCCATGTCTTATTTAGATTCAGAGTATGAGCAGTATGAGGAGGAGTATTCTTTCTATGCCATAGAGCAAAAGGATTTTGAGCTGTATGATGGCAATTATGTGGATGAGGAACCCTCTTACAGTATCTCTACCCAGTTTACATTCAGGGATGATGATGGTTACTCTTGTGACCCCTTGTGCAATGAATATGTAGACAGAGGGACCACACCACCAAGGAAAGATCCTTTGAAGGAAATAGCATGGTGGACGGAAACATGTGAGACCTTGCCCAAACAGTATCAAGCATATTCTATTACGATGAAGTCATACTCAGAATTTCCTTTTGAATTTTTTGTGAATGCTTTGTTTGGGTATAAGCCCAAGAATGAAGATGTGGATTTAGTGAAGAAAGGTCTATGCCCTTTTTGCAAGAGACCTTGGAGAGGAAATCATATATGTTTGGAGGAGCAAAATGAGGAGACCACCACCAGTGCTAGGAAGGATAAGATCACAATCCTTACCGATGATGGTTATCAGCATAATGAAGCTATCACTTGTTCTATTGAGAATCAACCAGGTGCATCTCTCAATAAGAACATGGATCAAATAGCATCTACTGATGGATGCTATAGTGGAGAGGTACCTACTGATGGGTGCCATGGAGAGACATTTACTATTGAATGTCCATTCCTATATGTTGGTGACATAGAGATTCCACTTGATGAGACTACTGCAATTACAAGTTCACATGAGTCTGGAGAAGATGAAGATTTTGCAGTAGAGGAAGAGGTCCTAGGATCGATCTCATCATCACCACATGCACTTCATGAGGCTGATCCTATGTTGGAGGAAGAGAAGGCCTCTTTTCATGAGATTTCCCATTTTAAGGGGTCACTCAAGATGAATGACAAGAAGATTCAAGAGGCCCTAGACATGCTCCAAGTTACTAGCACACTTGTGTCCCAATTGGCTTGGAGAGATGATTCCATGGAGGCCCAAACTTCTAATGGAGTCATAAAGAAGATCCAGAAGGCAACATCAACAACTAAAGGTAATCTCATGTATTTTCTTTCTGATAGAAGTCATTTGATTGATCTTGTTCAAATATTACATGAGGCCTCCATAAGAGATAATGAGGAAATTTGCAATCTTAAACATGAATTGAATTCCACCCAAGACTGTATGAAAGATGCTAAAGAAGTACTTCAACAATATAAGGTCCAAAATGAGCAACTTCTTAAAGAGTTGCAAAGTTCATGGTCTCCTTCCTATGTTTCTCATTTTTGTATGGATGATAGCAGAGAGACTCCTCATGGTGTGGTGAACCATGAGATTCAAACTAATTTACAAATGTTTGAAGGTTTGAAAGATGAGCAAGTTGAATGGCAAACACTTGCCATGGATGAGGAAGAACACGAGTTGTCTCATGGTGCAAGTCTCGCACTTGTGGAAGAGGCACATGATCCTACACACATGGAACCAACCTTCAAGAGAGGTTTCCAATTTCTTGACTTAGAGGATGAGTTGGTGCATTACCCTTCATCCTACACTGTTAATTCTTTCAGTTTTCATCCCAATGAAGTTTGGGTGAAGGGGTTTTTTCTGTTAGTGCCACATGAGGAATATGAAACTCCTACCATTCATGATGATCCTATGATAGGTGCACCAATTCCTTTTGAGCAGCATTTACATCCATTGTTTTGTATCACTTCTACTCATGGATGCACTTCCTTGAGCCACTTGGAGGCTCCTTCTTTGATTGATGGAGGTTCTTCATCCATTGCTTGGATAAGAGAACACATGATGAGACATCTTGATACATATTATTCTTTCTTGCAGCATTATGAGACATGGGATCCTCACCTATGTTGCTAGATTAGATTTGATTGGTATCTTCATGATTGTGTGCTTTTGACACATGATGATTTTCTTGATTGGAGGTGCAAGCTTCTTTAGTGCTCTTTGATGGATGATCACTTCAGCCACATCGGGAGTGGCATATCTTTGTATCATTTCACTATGTTTCATTATGATGTATCTATATTAGTGATTATGATGTATGGGAGAATGCATAGTAGAACTTGGGATCCTGGCACCCCTCCCCATGATGTATTATTTTGTACCACTCTATGTATTGATGGAATGTGCCAGTTATGGGATCCTGGCATTCCACACCTAGTTGGAATAATTGGGAGGACATGGTACCCCTCCTACTTTGATGTACTATTTTAGGAGACCTTGTGCATGGTAGAGATGCATAAGCATTTGGACTTGGGCATTCCACATTCTAATTTGTATGTACTCACACTATGTATTGATGGGGTGTGCAAGTGTTGGGACCTTGGCATCCCATGCTTGCGGGACTTGTTCTTGATGACATTTTACACTAGGAGAGTGAGCAAGCAGTGGGACCCAAGAATTTTTTATTATGGGAAGCTCATTGGGAACACATTTTGGTTGGTTGGCTTGAGGAAGCACACCTTGTCTCTTCTCCATGGGTTCATCTTTGCAGCAGTTCGTTATGGTTTCCTACATGCTTTTGGATGGACTTATGTTTTTCTTACAGGGTGTCATAATGACTTCCATGTGCCTCTAATGCATTGCATAGGAGAATATATATTGCACCTTGCATTTCTAAGGATCATTTGGGATCCTGGTATCATTGGTACTTAGTCTTCACATTAAGTGCATGGTTGATGGTGGAAGATTGATGATGTGATGGTATGGTTTCTTCATTGCTTGAGGACAAGTATATTTGGGAAGGGAGGACTGTCATGTCCCCAATTTTGGCCTAAGGAAAATAGACCAAGGTCACCTAAGAAGAATTTAGAAAATTATTAATGGTGACAAATAAGGAGAAAATAATCATTGGCTAAGGGGAAGTAATAATGACCCAGTGCATGGTTTCTGCTGTTCTATAGTATTTTTCTATGGTATGGGCAAAAAGTAGATAATAGAAAATGGTTTTCATTGGCCCATGGTATTTATCCATGGTATTGGAGACTTTTCAAGGATAAAAGGAGGCGGTGGCAAAGGGAAAAGGCATGCTTGAATATTTGGAGATTTGTTCTTGAGACTGTCTAGGGGTTAGCCTAGATTTTTCGTTTGGGGTTGGAAAACTCCATCCATCCATTCTGGTCTAGTTTCAGTGGTATGACGGATCCACCCTAGCTGGACAAAGGGGGAGGATCCATTCAGGGTCTTCATTGGAGCTTCATCATCCGGGTTGGCATCACCTTTCAGGTTCTTGTTGAACGTATCTTGGTAGCTGATATCATAGCCATAATTATTGTACTGTTTACTCTTTGTTGGTCATAATAAAGGTGCCAATATTATCTCGCCATTGTGATGTGTTATGGAATGTGTCTAAAGTGTTTGATGAAATGTCTATGAGAATACATGTTGCTGGTGAAAGTTATAAATCAATGTAAAATTGATGAAGGTTGATAAATTCATAGATTTTGTGATCGTCCCAATTCCGGGATATTACATAGAAAGTGTTCGGATTTTTATGAACTTGTCTATCAATTTTTCTTAAGCTGTGACATAAGTAGGAAGGAATATTTAAAAGATTACCAGATTCAAAATATAGAAGTAATCATATGTGGTATTGAAAATTCATGGCATGCTTACGTTTACATGTTAAGTATTTTTCTAGGAGCATCAAAATATTCTGTCATTTGTCCTCAATGTGTGAGCAAGGAACCTCTTTTTCCCCGTCAACTTTGACATTCCTATCTTTGAGAAAACAAACAGAATCATTGTGGCTACAGAGCTTATTATTGAACCATATTTCTCCCTCAATAGGAAGTCGAGTGGCATCATAGATAGGTTTTTCATTTACTCTCATTACTAGATATCTAACTCGAGCCACTTTACTATCAAAACCTAATGTGAATTGCAGAGCTGTTGAATCATGATATCCCTAAAATTTAGTAAAAATTATAGCCATACTATATTTTTGAAGAATGATTGGCACATATTCTATTATGGAGTCTGCTCAAATTATTCCAATGAGAATGGGTCTTGATGGTCCACTCCTCATCCACCCATCGTGGCATACACAACTCTCAAATTCTGAAAATGAAATGAGACCAGACCTATGAAATCAATAGTGGAAAAAGGATTTGAGGGTAGAATGGCTTCAAGGTAGGTTGAAATATGCACACTGGCCTCCTCCTGTGCATTCTCATGCACTCACAACCTCCCAAATCAACCAAACCAAATAACTCCATGAGAGAATCTATTGATTTGTAATATCTATGATAGTGTATCTAAGACTCTACTAATTATGGGTGAACTCCAATGTCAGTACTTCTCATTAACACATCACTTATCAGGTCATGTCAAGTTCCCTTTAAAATAATTCCTAAACCTAAGTCCCTGTACCCGTAAACAGGTTTATTCGCAACATAACTAAACCATCTTAATACCATCTTGAAGTGTTCCTAGAAATTTGGCCAAAAATTTATAGGCCCGTTGTGAGCCTTGGTCTTTAACATGCAATTACAGTAAAAAATTTGAAATAACACACCCCTTGTGAACCTCGGTCTTTAGCATGCAGTTGCAGTCTAAAATTTGAACTTCAATGATATGAATGTTATAAAGGTATTTAAAGTTTGAATGGTTTGGGATGATATTGAATTCTACTGCAAATATACTTGATTTTTTCCACTATTCTTCTCCCATATTTGTTTTCCCATTGACACAATCTTCATAAAACCAAATTCTTTTACATTTCAAAGTAAAATATATAATAATCTCTTCTCTAGTAAAATGATATGATGAGTTAGCTGGATAATTGTCATTGTAGATCAACCTTAGCAACTTTTGCAGCACTTTACAAGGTTTTGTACAAGATTAGTTATATAACATATCAATGATCATACAACTATTAAAATGATTTAAACCTAATAAGCACAATATTCATAAAAAGTATATAGAGTAAGGTAGCTCAGAAATCCTTACATTATGTAGAATGTTGGTTTCCATTTGTTGTCACAGGAGTGTTTTTGCACTTAATGTTAATATCTGGCATCATATCATTAGAAATCATATAACAATCATCTACATGACTGTGACTATAGTTCAAGTAACCAAAAGTTTGAACTCTTCCCACATCCAGCAACACATCTAGCTAGAAATATTGTCCACTCAAGAATAATGAAAACTTCTCCTGCACTTGTCTACTCGACAACCCAGAGTAGCTCCAAATTGCTTACACTCTGCACATAACTAGTTTTATTTGAAATCAATTACTAACAGTTGTAACAAGTTAATACAAATGCCAACAATAGAATTATAACATGACTACCAAAATAGAATCTTTCCTCACTCAAGCATAGATATCAGTTAGAAATAACTTTTACATGTATATACATAGGGTTCTGATGTATATACATAGGGTTGCACTCTATCATAGGGTTATGATGTAGGATGTGTTTCACTCTATAATAAGGTTCTGATGAAGAAGTAATGAACTAACCCATTGCTTTAAGATTGTAGAGTTTGCACATACATAGCTTTAACTATATATATAATGTTAGAAGCAAATATTTAATAAATGCTTCGCAATTTTCCTTATTTCTTAGAAAATCAGCTAAATAAGTATTAGCATAAGATTAATTATGTAAAATTTTCATGATGAGTTATTTAATAGCCTTACTCTAGGTTGCAAGTCAAATATTTAAACTTATTGTACCTATAAAAAAGTAGCATGGGCCCATATGAGAAATTTATTGGAAGTAAGTTTTCTATAAGTAGTTTTGGTTGTGCAATTTTAACACCTTTGATAATGTGATACCTAATAAACATGGGAGAAACCCCACATATAGGTTTGTGGAAATTGACAACAGTTAGTGGTTGTGCAGTTTTAACACCATTGATAATGTGATAGTATTACTCAAGAGTGACTTGGTTTTTATGATGTGAGACACTAAATTAATTATATAGGGGTGAATTTCATTTTTTCATATATTTCTGAACTCAAATTGATGCTTTCTATTCAGAAATGCAATTTACACTTTTTCTGCAAATTTTAGATAAATAAATTGATTTTTTTTTAATTTTCAATAAAGTGAATGATTAGTGTGTGGTATAGTCATCGTTCGACCTAAGGAAAAAATATCATGTGCTCATATTATATGAATTGTAATTTTGTGAATTGTTTTATGCTATCAATAGGGTGTCTGTATACTACTTAACGTTAAGTGGACCTATGTTTATTGATGTGAATAGTGATAGATTTATAGGCTATAGTTATTCAAGGATTTCTCACCAGCTAAAAAACACCAAGGGTGTTCATTTACCACATCACAATTGCATACATAATGTTCCTAAGAATTACAAGGTTGGGTGTTCTTTCAAGATGGAATTTAAATCATAGTCATTCATTCATTAAGCCTTGAACATTGCAGCATTTAACATTCACTTAGCCATTTTAGTGATTAAATTGTTTCTTTTATTATGTTAGTTAGATGCACTTGTTTTGACTTTTCTTTCACTCAAGACATACGTATTTTCCATTTATTTCATTTTTCTATTTCGAAAATCACTTCTAAGTGTCTATAGACAGCCAAAGAGGGATTTTCTACATGTTTTTCCTTGTAACACATGTATATTTTGAATTAGATTGTAGCATACATATTCTATGGACATTGGGGACATCCCCTGTGACTAAAAAAACACTATTCCACACAAATAGGTTCATCAATCATGATGAACCAATCATGACAAGAGTCAGCTTGCATATAGTTATCATGTGATTTCGCTTGTGCAATTTTATGTGATAATATGGATGAAGTTCATAGGGATAGATGAAGATCCATGGAACCTTATTGTGAGCTGAAATTTTTTGTGTTTCATTTTATGTCAAATAAGACATAAATTTCTACACCTACAGACTCATGAGTTAAAATTTATTAAAGTTGAGAACGCATTTAGCTTCCCTTGGAAACCAAGTGGTCATAGGCCTAAGAGTGCCACTCTGAACCAACTTCAATAGTAAAGAAGTATGTTTTGTATCACAATAAACATAAGCATCCACTCTAGAGCCACCAACTCATGGGACATAATGAACATATCCAAATGTGGTACGGTTAAAATGATATCATCACATCTTCAAACTAGTAAGGCCCAGTATGCAAGATGCATAGTTATATGTGAACCATAAAGAGGGTCCATTAGGTATAAGAACAACATAAAGGAAGCTTGCTTAAAGTCTTCAAATAACTTGCTAAAAGAACCCAAGGAAAAATTTGAAGTACAAAAGGGTTTTAAACCCTAGAATAAAGATGGTCTAAAACTCTGGTTTTGTAATCCAGTGATGCCACTAGCCAATAAACTCAAATATACTGATAAACCTAAAAAAATATCTAGAAATAAAAGGATGATGTAAAAATTTCGGCATGAACTTTTGTATTATTGCACTCCTACTTTCATGAGGGAAGACTATTCAATGAAAGTACAATTATAATTCAACTTATCTTCCTTGGACTTTGGCACTTTTTCTTTCATGGGTGTAGACTAATCTATGCTCTAGAACTATGATCCATTGCATGTGAATCATTCCCCATTGTATTGTTTGGGTTGTACTTGAAACTCATATCCTATGTCTATAGTGTAGTTTGAGGATTGCCTCCTTTAAAAAAAGGGTCTATCATTTGTTGACTTAGATACAAGTCACAAGAGGCATCCTTATTTGGTTCTTTGTTCCTTTATTCAGACTACTTTCTTAGCTCATCCGAGTCAGAAACAATGTTGGTAATATCAGTATTTTCTTAGAATTACAAGTTATGCAATCTTGGTGTTAATATTTCCCATTTCCCCAATTCTTAAAGGGTTCTAGCTCAATAGAAGAGCACCTACTTTACAAGAAGGACATTGAAGGTTTTTGATTCCTTTGTGCCCTAATTTTCTTGCAATATTTACATTTTAAATCAAATATATTTTACTATGATTTATTATGGCTATGAGGGGGGTTATAAACTAACTTTATATGTCACTACAAGTGGGGTTCAAAACTATTCTTGTTTGTTACAATGAGGGTGGTTCAAATCCCCCCTGTAAGTTTATATGAGGGGGGTTCATAACCATCCCCAAAGGTTTGTAAAGCATTTTAGGTGGGGGGGGCAAACTACCTCCGTAGGTACCTACAAGGGGGGTTTATAACTGCCCAAAAAGGTTTGTAAATAGTTTTAGGGGAAGTTTCGAACAATCTCCGTAGGTACCTACGAGGGGGGTTTATAACCCGCCTGAAAGGTTTGTAAAGCATTTTAGGGGGGGCTGTTGAACTTCCTCCATAGGTACCTTCGAGGGGGGGTTATAACCTCCCCCAAAGATTTGTAATAAAGAGTTTTAAGGGGGGTTTTCAACCTCCCTTATAGGTACCTAAGAGGGGGGTTTATAATCTCCCCAAGGGTTTGTAAAGTGTTTTAGGGGGGGTTTCAAATTGCCTCCCTAGGTACCTATGAGGGGGGTTTATAACCGACTTGAAATTTTTGTAATAAATTCTTTTATGGGGGGGGTTGAACCGCCCTCGTAGGAACCTACGAGGGGGGTTTGAAATTTCCCCTGTAGGTACCTACAAGGAGGATTTGTAACCGCCCCCATAGGTACCTATGAGGAGGGTTTGTAACCACCCCCATAGGTACCTACGAGGGGGGTTTGTAACCTCCCAAAACGTTTTGTATAAGGAATTTTGGTGGGGGTTGGAACCTCCCCCACAGGTGTCTATGAGGGGGTTTATAACCACCTTTAAAAGTCACTTTTGATTGGGGGGAGCATTTAGAACCACCCACAAAATTAACTATTTTTGGGGGAGAGGGGGTTAGAACTGCCCCCAAAAGTCACTTTTAGGGGCGGTTTTGATATCTTCCAGAACCACCCCCAAAAAGTGACTTTTGGAGGTGGAAGACAACCACCACTAAAATTCAAATTTGTTGTAGTGTTGGTTGTAAGGGATATGCAATGAATCTATATAGATAATATTTTGGTTTTTATACTATCTCTTAATATTGTAATATTAGAAATAGTATTGTTCATGCTTGTGGGTTTCTCTTGTGATGACTAATACCTTTCATGGATAGAGCTCATCTTGGATATTGGTATGTGAGCCTCTCTCTTGGTATATCTCTTTAAATTCATTATATATGTTATGGGGGATATGATTATTGTCATTATGGCATACATATGGTATGGTTCTTGTACATGGGTCTCTCTTGTGATGGTCATGCCTCTCTTGGACTAGGGTACATCTTGTTGTCTTGAAAAGGTATGAAGTTTGTACATGTTCTTGTGCTTATGTTTTGGAATATTGGATGGTGATATTGAGATAAATGTTGGTGCACAATTTATGATGATCATGGCATATATCTTGGTGATTTTTTTGTGTAAATCATTGTGATTATCTGGACATATTGTATCATGGTCTTGACATAGATCATAATTATTATCTTGACATAGTGCATGGTTATTTGTGCCATATGGATCATCTCTTGGAATGCTTAATGTTTTGGAAATGTATATGATGTAAAAGTTGAGGATCGAAATGAAATAGATGGATGGTTGTTTTTGGGTATATAATTGAGTTATGTACATGTTGACATAGTGTGACAGATATTGAGACAATGTCACAGTGATTGTGGCATTGTGACATTGATAGTGACAGAGGTAGTGATTGTGGAATTTAGATAGAGATACAATGATTGGGGAACTGTGATAGAGATAGTGATTGTGATAGGTTGACAAAGGTAGTGATTCAATGATACAAACTTAAAGAGGCAGTGATACATGAAAATGGATAATGATATAGGAATAGGGACACCGATATAGGTGCAGGGATAAAGATACAGGTACAAGTTTTTAGATACAATGATCATTACATATTGTCCGTTCTATTCATATCATGGTGGCAGGTCGGGGAAAGAATAGGAGATTGTAATCTTCTTTAGATTGGTGCTTGATAATTGTGATTTGGTTCCCACTAAGAATTGGATTCCTCTCTATAGGTTGGATCCTATGACTTTAGGGGGTTGTAGCCTCCTTTCAGTTGGAGTGGATAAACCAAGGGGTTGGAGCCTCACTGTAGTTGGTGCTAGAAAATTAGGGATTTGGTCCTTCCTTCCAGTTGGTACTAGTAAACACATTGAATGTAATCATTATATTATAAATAATATCTTTTGTGGTTTTTACCCCATCACTTGGGTTTCCACGTAAAAATATTATGTACTGTGTATGCTTCTTATGTGATGATGATGTGATGATGTTTATATTATGAAATGTAAAGGTTGATAATGTATTAATGAATGTTGTTCTTTGCAATCTGCTGATAATAAATTTTTGTAAAGTAATAAAAGTTACACACACTGATTCACGCCCGCTCTTAGTGTGTGCAGTTTGTCCAACAATATTTATATCATGGATATTTTCCCATTTATTATACATATAAATTTTTGGGGTTCTTAAAATTTCCCATTCATACCATATACATACATACATACATATATATATCCTTCACACTTTCTCATGTATGGCATGGATTCACGCATTTATTGTACATATAAATTTTAAGAGTTTTTCTTTTATAAATTTTGTTGTATGGCATAATTTTTTTTTGGATTTGTTATATCCTTGTCCATGATTCTCTAGAGATGATGTTGCAATTTCAAACTTCACACCCATATTTGATAACAAGAGTTGAAGAGTCTTAGAGAGGATTTTCTTCTTATCCCAAATCCAAAGGTATACTGATTTATAGTTGTTTTCAAATCCATAATAAGATTTCCACTATCCATTAATTCTTTTCTTAATGCTATAGTTCTATTCAATCTTGTGATGAAGATTAATTATGTGATATTTTTATGAAGTCACTTACTCTAATATGTTTTTCTCATGCATGAAATGCACGCAAGTGTTAACAGTCATACCCATACTAGAGAAAATATCCTTGAGAAATTTTAGTTTCTTATTGAGATCATAGGGCATCCTCACCATAATAAGAATATCATCATCATAGATAATAAGTGTGATGACTATACTAGCCAATGGCATGTTGACATAACCCATGTATTCTAAAACAATCTCTAGTTTGTCAATGTATATAACAAAAATGGTATGGGACATATGGAAACCTTACATTGCTCCTATTTTACAATTAATTTATTGTATCCATCCCTTAGAGTTCCTAAAATTGGAAATAACATTATAGTACAACCTTTAAAACAACTATCAACTTGAAAGGAACTTTTATCTCTTGTAATCTATTCCAATGGTTAATCCTGGGCTCTATGACAAATATTTTTCTAAAGTAAACATAGCAACAAAGAAGATTGATTTTATCATTGCAACACTCCTTAATAATGGTTCTAAGAGTAACAAGGTGGTCCATAATTAAATGATAGAGAGCTCCTAAATCCTCCCCAGCCTTTTATCTATTTTTATGTGACTTTCTAGTCATATGTTGATCTTATTTTCTATAATACTTCCATGTAAATTGGACAAAAGAGGGTTAACCATGATGGTTTTAATATCCCCATAATCACACATCTCAAAATGTATATATATAAAAAAATCATATAACACACACACACACACACACACACACACACACACACACACACATATATATAAAGACACATCATTAAATTTCCTATATGAAGCTAGAGACATCTGTTTGCTAAGGGACAATGTCCTCAAGTGTTGTTCAACCTATAGGTGATGTTTTATAATGAAACATCTTGTTCTTTAATATTCGAACTAAGCTATGGAAAGATAGGTTCTAAATCAATTATCTATTTATTCCTAAAATTCTAAGTTTATTGGCCTCTCCACAAAGATCATTCCTCATTTAAGCCTTCCATAAGGATCCTTCCAAAATTTATCTTTCCACATAGATCAATCTACAGGTAAGCCTTCCGCAATTATCCTTCTGCATTTGCGGATTGAAGATTGTGAGTTTCCCTTAACTTTTTTCTGAATTAAAATTTCTGCAAATACCCTTCCGCAATTACCTTTCCACAATTATCCTTCCACAGTTACCTTTCAGAAATTATCCTTTCTCAATTACCTTTCCTGAATTGAGGATTGTAGATTGTGGGTTAACTTAACAATTATTTATCAAAAAACCATTCGTAATTGCAGATTACGGGTTGACTTAAAAAAATTTCTGAAAAACCCTCCCGCAATTACCCTTCCATAATTACAGGTTGTCTTAAAAGATTTCTCCAAAAACTGTTCCACAATCACCCTTCCACAATTATGGATTGCGGGTTTCAGGTTGACTTAAAACTTCTAGGAAAAATATTGCATAAATTTCTTCCACACTTGGATGTTTGTTGGTAATATCCTAATTTAGTTTTAGGCGATTTTGAATGCAATTGCAGGACCTTACAACCATATAGTTAATGAATCGTACTCTTTTTTACACCCTAAGGTATAGATAATTTGATACGGCCCTTAGGGTCTTTGAATTTTTTATGAAATTCCTGTTATAAAATGATATCGTAGTTATACATGTGTAATTCTTTGTTTTAAACAATAGTTTCCATCCTTGGATGGTCTTGTTGTTATGAATAAGTTTGGTAATATTTCTTTCTTACAAGGATATATAGATCCTTTTAAAAGGGAAGTTTGTAGTATTTAAATACATTGTTTCCCACGTATCAACCTGTGTGTTTAGGCAATACAATATGGAAATAGGTCTTAGAATATTTAGTATTGGCTTAACCATAAATTGGATTTACTTCAAGCACCTTGATTTGCGATTGTTAACTGATAGTGTATTGTTTGATAAGGTTTAGTTCTTAGTGCACTATGAGAGCAGTAAGTAAATAACTACTTTAATCATTTACAGATATTATATCAGGTCAAGAGGTATTTATTCTTATTCATTATACCCTTTAGATTACTACATAAGATCTCTTATGTCTAGAAGATTATTTATGAATTTGTATTACAGCCAGTAAATCCTTGCATAAGTAAATGGTGATAAAACAACAATGATAAAAATATCCAATCTATTGTTTAAACCAATAGGCACCCTAAATAAACAGATTTATATCCTTCAATAATATTAAAATAAGAGAATCATTTCCATGTATTATGACTGTCATTGTCTCCTAAATCTAACTGATGTTGGCGACCATAATACCATCCATTATCACTAAGTTGGACTTCGAATAAAACAAAACATGATCTATTATTCATATAATCATTCACTATATCCATAAAAAAACTAAATCTTATATAGATAATTTCCTGGCATTGGCACACACACACACACATATATATAAGGAAAAAGTAGTTTGTGTAAATTTAAACTTTAATGGAACATGGAAATACAATGATCCTAAATTTGGTAGGAACAAAAACCTTCCACCCAACCATATATTAGGAACATATTGCTCTCTTCCCTTAATCACCCACGAGATAAATGATGCATGCCAAGAGTGGTGACAATCAACCTCATATTCATATCTTTGTCAATTAGTGAAAAATAAATTGCCTAACACCAGAGTGCTCACACAACAGCGATTGAATAACTTGCCTAACACAGAGTGCTCACACAACAAGAATTCCTTTCCAACATACTAAGAAGTGTCCTTCCTCCCTCATATGCTTCCTTCTTATAGTTTTTGTTTCCTAGGTCTTTTATGCAAGAACCCAATTCCTCATGGAGTTTCGATAGCTAACAAAATCCCTTATTTCTAGAACATGTCTAGTGCCATAATTGCACTTCTGACACTTGTTTCAACATCCCTAAGGTTAAATTTTCCTTGTCCCCCACTCTTGCATGCATAAATTCCTCATTAAATGTGGATGTATCCTTCATTCATAATTTTATTTAATCATATTGTTTTATTACATTTATCCTCCAAGGACCTATTGGCAAATTTCATATCGAGTCGAAATATTTCCTTTAGGAATATGTCTGCAATATTAGCCACTTTGTAAGTTGATTTCATAGGAATAAAATGTGAAGATTTGTTTTACTTATCTATTACAACCATAATTGAGTCATGGTGTATTTGAGTTCTTGGAAAAACTATGATTAAATCCAAATATATGACTTTCCATTTCCATTCAGGAATTGGTAATGGTTGTAACAAACCTGCTGGGTATTGATGTTCAACTTTTACCTGTTGAAATTCCAATCATCTAGATAGATAATCAATTAAATATGTTTTTAATCCAAGCCAAAAGAATTGTTTCGTGAGGGTTGTTATCAATTTTTGATAACCAAGATGGCCTGCACAAGGAGTTTTGTGCATCTCATTTAGAATAAACAATTTCAATTCTTCAATATTAGGCATGTACAATATGTCCTTAAGACAAATTAAGTTGTTTCTATCTATCTTGAATTCTGTCCCACTTAAATTTACTTCATTTCTTTGTAATTTATTTAACAAAATCAAATATTCATCATTGTGTTCACCTACTATTTTTATTCTACTGAAGAGATCACTTTCTGGTCTACTCATAGTTATTTCATATACTTCATGAGTTCTTAGACTAAATACATCTTCCACCTTATTTTCCTTACCCTTGATGTGTTTTACTTCAAAGTCGAATTCACTCAAGAAGGCCATCTATCTTGCTTTCCTAGCATTAAGTCTATATTGTGTAAATAAATTATTTATGCAAGTGTTATCTGTTAATAAAATAAACTTTTTCCCTAACAGGTAGTGATGCCACATTTTTAAAGCATGCACTACCGCTACCAATTCTAAGTCATGAACTAGATAATTTCGTTCATGGTATTTTAATTTACGAGAATTGTAACATACCATGTGTACTTCTTGAGATAAAACTCCACCCAAACCTTCTTTACTAGCGTCTGTACAAACCATATAGTTCTTATAAGGTTCAACTAATTTTAAAATCAATTCCATGGTTAATAATGTTTTGTGATTTTCAAAACATTCTTGACACTTTAGAGACCATACAAACTTTACTCCTTTCTTTTGTAAAAAAGTAATGGGATAGACAATACTTGATAATCCTTCAATAAACCTTTAGTGATAACCAGTGAGTCCCATGTGTTGGAGAATCGGGTACCTCCACATGGTATAACCGCCGCACCTTTGGGAATATAAAACAAGTGGTTTAACCACCACTCCTGGTGATAGGGCCTTGTGCTGGGTTTCAAATGTTAACCAACATCTGCAGGTTTTGGTGTAACAGCAAACCTTACATGGTATCAAAGCAGAGGTCTCAGGTTTAATTCCTCCGAGCTATGCTGGAGGCAGGGTGTTGGAGAATCGGGTAGCTCCACATGGTATAACTGCCGCACCTCTGGGAATATAAAACAAGTGGTTTAACCACCACTCCTCGTGATAGGGCCTTGTGCTGGGTTTCAAATGTTCACCAACATCTGCAGGTTTTGGTGTAATAGCAAACCTTACACCATGAAATATCAAATATAAGCTACATCCTTTGGCACTAGAAAATATGAGATAGCTTTTATGTTTTGTGGATCTACCATGATTCACCTTTCGGAGGTAATATGACCCAAATACTGAATTTATTTTTAAAGAATTCACACTTTTCAAATTTAGCTTAAAGTTGATGATCTCTTAAGGTTTGTAGAACAATTCTTAAATGTTGTTGATGTTCCTCCCCCAACTTAGATTAAATTAAGATATCATCGATAAAAATTAACACAAACCTATCCAAGTACTTATTAAAGATACTATCCATTAGACACATGAATGTAGGGGGGGAATTAGTTAAACAGAAAGGAATTACTACAAATTCATAGTGCCAGTAACGGGTCCATAAAGTTTTTTTATTAACATCTTCTTCCCTAATCCTGATCTGGTGATAGGCATACTGTAAATCTAAATTGGATAATATTTTATCTCCCTTTTACCTGATCGAACAGATCGCTAATCCAAGGAAGTGGGTGTTTATTTTTAATAGTTACTTTATTTAGTTTCATATAGTCTATGCAAAGTTGTAAAGTTCCATCTTCTTTCTTAACAAATAAAACTAGTGCTCCCCAAGGCGACACACTGGGTCTTATATAACCCTTATCTGCAATTCATGTAACTGAATTTTCAATTCAGTCAGTTCAGGAATGCTCATTTGATACAGTATTTCAGATACTGGCATAGACCCAGGTACAAGCTCAATGGAAACATATATTTCTCGTTGAGGGGGTAGTCCTGGTATCTCTTCTAGAAACACATCTATAAATTCACTTATTCCTGGGTGATCACTTATATGTGTTTGATTTTCATTTAGGAGTAGGACAGTGACCCTAACCGCATAAATCTTGCATCCTTTCCTCAAACAATAATTTAATTGCATGGTAGAAATCTTCCTTAAAGATATAGGTTTATTTATACCCTTTATCGTTCTAACATTATGATCAGGGATGATTTTAAGGAACCATACCTATTTAAAAGTGTATAAATGTTGGTGAATCTTACCAATTCATAAAACACAAACTATAAAATGTTTGGTGATATTTTTAAAAATATGTTTTAATTTCCAAGGATTTTGTATCATTTATATAATAATTTGGTGATTTTTAGGGTGAAAATTTTTTACCCCATCAAAATTGGGCAAAACGGGGCTTCAAAAAATGCAAAATGGCGAATATTTTTCTGGAAAAAAACATGAAAAAATAGCCCATGGTCTAAATTTCGCCCCTAAAGTTATCCCTAAATATGATCCTCAGCAAAATATGTAAACGTATTACCAAAAAAATTTAACAATACTTTATACTTTTCTAACCAGTCCACGTCGATTATCATATCATACGATCCTAGAGGTAAAACTTTCAGATTGATTCTAGTCTCATGATTTTGTATTTTAATTTCACAGTCAACAATAAAATCAATTACCTTTGTTTTTTCTCCAGTGGCTAGCTGGACTAACCAGGGTTTCGAATGCCTTACCTTGGCGAGCTAGTAGTTCTCCATCATTTTTGGAGTGATGTAAATTAAGGTATCCCATAGGTCAATTAATATAGAAATATTTTGGTTAGAAATTGTACCTTAAATTTCTACAATTGTAGATTGATTATTTGCTTGACGGTTTTCAAGGGTAGCATTAATCCTATGGAAAAATTTTCCAATTTCTCCAACTGCGAAAGCTTCTTGTAGGTTATCAATAGCTCTATTTTCTTCGTTGAATATTGAGAAGTTTTGTCATAGATGGGGTTCTCCACACTCCCAAAATTTTAGTGGTTCTTTAGGGGTTACAACAATCCCTTTTGGTCCAAAATTAATAGGTTTATTACCTTTCTGGTGCAACTGTTCATTTCTGTTATAAGGACGCCCTTGCAGATTTCTTGACATATTTGTGAAAGGTGGTGGCTTGAATCCCTTTTTCCATTGGTTAATTTTTTCCTGCTTCTTATCCTTCCATACTTCAGATATGTCATTCCTTTACTTATACTGTTCAAAACATAACCTTTCTTTCCTTAGCACTTTGTCTAAGGTTTTTGGGTTATCGAACTTGATCTAGTCTTTGTAAGACTATGGAAAGCAAACTTAGGAATCATGGACCTTTCACCTTTTCTTCTTTAATATAAGGTACAAACCCTAGCAGATCTAGAAATTCATTAATGAGGTACTCCATCGTCATTTTGCCGAGTTTTAATTCATAAAACTCCTTTTTCTTTCTCTCATAGTAACTTTCCGAGAAATATGGTTCTTGAAGAGTTTCTTAAATTTCGACCTTTCCATATTCTTTTCTTTTAACCCATGGGAAATTTTTAGATACTACCACAAAATGCTGGGATTTCCTTTCATATTGTAAACCGCCATCAAATCCTTCATGTTGCTGGAGTAGTTGTATATTTGGAAACATTTTTTGATTTCGAACAACTAGGATTCTACTTCTTCTCTGGTCTTTGATTCTTTGTCGAATTTGGATGGTTTGATTTTCTTGAATTCACCTTCTAGATGGTCAACTTTTCTTTTATTGGTGGATTTCATTTGATTTTCATATTTTTGTGTATCATTGGAGGAGCTATCTTTTCTTTCAACATTTTCACTAACCTCCCGATCCTTGTTTGTCTATGTTTGTTGATCACTTCCATTTTTCCTTTCATGTAGACTTTGTAGTAATATTTCATTGATTTCTTGTTCTTCTCCTGAGCTTTCTTTAGTTGTCCATTTTCAGCCTTAAAAATCTGTATTTCTACAATCAAATGTCTCATTGTTTCTAGTACTTGACTAGCTTCAGAATTTTCATCTTCTGGTTGTGTTGTATGTTGTGCATGGTCATCTTCTTCAGTTTGGACATCATTCCTGTTATGTGAAGCCATTTTTTAGTCCTGGAAAGTTTTATGCATACATACAAAAAACAAAACAAATTTTGTTTATTTTTAGAATAACATTTTAGTGTTAGCAAAAACTATATGTTTCCATAATAAACAGGGTTGAACCTGCTGCTTTGATACCAAATGTAAAATCCTCATAATCACACACCTCAAAATGCATATAAAAAATGATATAACTCACACACATACACACACACACACATAAAGATACATCATTAAAGTCCCTACATGCTGCTAGAAATATATGTTTGCTAAGGGACGATGTCCTCAAGTGTTTTTCAACCTATAGGTGATGTTTTATAATGAAACATCTTGTTCTTTAATCTTCAAACTGAGCTCTAGAAATATAGGTTCTAAATCAATTATCTATTTAGTCCTAAACTTCCAAGTTTATTGGCCTCTCCACAAAGATCATTCCACATTTAAGCCTTCCACAAGGATCCTTCCAAATTTCATCTTTTTGAAAAGATAATCCACATGTAATCCTTCCGCAAATACCCTTCCACAATTATCCTTCTTCATTTTCATATTGCTTATTGCAGGTATCCCTTAACTTTTTTTGAATTAAACTTTCCACAAATAAGCTTATGCAATTATCATTCTACAATTACCTTTCTGCAATTATCCTTCCGCAATTACCTTTCCGTAATTATCCTTCCACAATTCCCTTTACACAATTATCCTTTCGCAATTGCGGATTATGGATTGTGGGTTGAATTAAAATTATTTATTGAAAAAACTTCTGCAAAAAACCTTTCGCAATTACCCTTCCACAATTGCGGATTATGAGTAATGATTTGACTTAAAAAAATTTCCGAAAAACCATTCCGTAATTGCATATTGTAGGTTACAGGTTGCAAGTTGACTTAAAAATTTTCCTAAAAAACCTTTCCATAATTATAGAATGTAGGTTGAAGGTTGACTTAAAACTTCTAGGAAAAATATTCTGTAATCGTCTTCCGCACTTATATGTTTGTGTACAGGTACACACGGTACTCCCAAAAGACCGAACACCTTCAGCAACTGCTTCACTCAAATAGATCACAGATGAACACACCGATGTTTCTCACGTGGTTAAAATCCTCAAGATGGAAATAGTCCACGGCCCTAGCCAAATATCTACTTGGAGCTATTTATTATGCAAAAGAAAGAAAGTTACATATGAGCTTCTCACAATCTATCAACTAGCCAAGGACCCTCCATGCTCTTTAAATAGAGATCATGGACCAATCGGGTGTTAAGCCATGGATCAATGGTAGGTATGATCTAAGAGAATTTGAACTGTTGGATCACTCTGTGTCTAGAACATATCGTGACCGCTGGATTAGAATATTTACAAATGCATACTAATGCATACTAAAGAAACACACTTTTACCTAATGGATATATTACACAAGTTGATCTTAACTAACTCCTAAGTGTATAAATATCCTAACATCCCCCCTTAAGAACAACTTGGGATAGGATTGAAGGATTTACAAAATCAACACTATTAGGAGAAGAAAGGAGGCATTAGAGCCTATCTCCCCTTAAGGACACATTCCTGAACTCCTAACATAGACCGAAGTTTAGAAACCTTCGATTCTATAAGAGACTTGGTGAAGATGTCAACAACTTGATCATCTGTAGGGAAATAGAGCACTTCAATAACATGATCATGAACAAGATTTCTGATGAAGTGCATGTGTATCTCAATGTGTTTGTTGCGTTGATGTAGAACTGGATCTTTGGCAAGCTTGATGGCACTTTGATTGATGCACCAAAGTGGAGTAGATTACTGCTGCTTGAATCCAAGCTCTAAAAGGATCTGTCGAATCCATAAAGATTCCTGATTGGCATTAACTACGGCTCGATATTTTGCTTCTGCTGAAGAAATAGCAAGAGCTTTTTGTTTCTTACAAGGCCAAGTGACAGGTCCAGATCCCAGACTGAAAACATAACATGCAGTAGACTTTCGATCATCAGGATCGCCAGCCCAATCTAAATTATTGAAACCAACCAACAAAGGTTCCCCCCCCCCCCCTGTACTGTAATGAATCTCAAACTAAATTGTACCTCAAATATATCGAAGTATTCTTTTTGCTTCTTTGCAATGAATTTCATGAGGTGTTTGCATATAACGGGCAACATGACTAACGAAAAAGGAAAGGTCAGGATGGGAATGAGTCAAGTATAAGAGACTACCAACAAGCTGACGATACAAGGTGGAATCTACTTCAGGGGAAGTATAAGTGGCAGAAAGTTTGACTTCAGGCTAGAAGGGAGAAGGGGATGGTTTATAATCTTCCATTTGAAAGCGACGAAGAAGGTCACAAGAATACTTATACTGGGAAAGAAATATTCATTCTTTGGTTTACAAGACTTAGAGACCAAGAAAATAATGAAAATGTCCTAATTCCGACATTTCAAAATTTTGCTTAAGACTGGATTTCACATGGGTTATAAGTTTAGGGTCACTACCAGTAAGGATAAGATCATCAACATAAAGAACAAGTATGATGAGATGGTTTTGTTATTTTCTTTGTATAAACATTGGGGTCATAATGGAATCTAGAAAAACTAGTGTCAAGGAGAAAGCTATCCATTTTGGCATACCAAGCTCTAGGAGCTTGCTTAAGGCCATATAAGGATTTCTTAAGGAGACAGACAAGGCTAGAGTTATATTAAACATATCTAGGAGGTTGTTCCATGTAAATTTCCTCTTGTAAATCACCATGTAAAAAGGTATTCTTAGCATCCATTTTGATGGACTTCCCAGTTATGTAAGGCTGTAAGGGAAAGAACAAGGCGGATGGAGTTCATTTTTGTGATAGGAGCAAAGGTTTCATTGTATTAAGTCCCTTCAACTTGGGAAAAAACTTTGGCAACTAACCTTGCCTTAAGTTTTTCAATACTTCCAACTGACGCATACTTAGTTCTGTAAACTCATTTACATCTAACAAGTTTTCTTCCTTTTGGAAGAGGAACAAGATCCCAAGTATCATTCACCATTAAGGAACAATATTCTTCATCCATAGTTGCATCCCAATCTGGATTTCCTGAAGCTTCTACAAAAGTTTCTGGGTCATGATTCTCAGAAACTTGATCCAAAAGAGAAGAGGCTAGCTAAAAATGAGCATGTGTTCGATGTTGATATCTAGGATCACCGGCAAGATCACTAGCTGCTTCATATGTTGAACAGACCCATCGAGGAAGTAGTGATGCTGGTGGAATTGGAGGAACGTGAGTAGGTGGAGGTGGATTTTCATCCCCACTGTCATCATCAGAAACTAGAGTTGGAAACCTATCAAGGAAGTTGGAAGAATAAGAAGAAGGCATAATCACCAAATCAGGCTCACAGGCCAAGAGATTTTCATATATTTTAACATTTATTATAATGATTATATCATGAGAATGTGGCTAGAGAAGTCTATAACCTTTTACATCTTCAGAATATCCAACAAATATGCACTTTTCACTTTTAGGCTGCAATGCTTTCCGTTTTTCATCCGGAATGTGAGCCCATGCTTCACAACCAAACACACGAAAGTGACTTACATCTGGTTTAATTTTACTCCATGCTTCTTCCAGTTTTATACCTTGTAAAACTTTAGTGGGTGTGTGATTAAATATGTAATTTTCACAATTTATGGCCTTAGCCCAATATTGAAGACTTAGTCCCTTAGATTGGATCATATAATTAACCATTTCTTTTGAAGTTCAGCTCTTCCGTTCAGCTACACCATTTTGTTGTGGTGTATATGGAACAGTGTGCTATTGTTGGATTCCTTGTTCAGTGCAGAAAGTAGTCACACTTGTTGTTAACATATTCTCCTTCATTGTTAGATCTTAACTTAATAATTTGATGACCATATTTTTTTTCAGCAAGGGCCTTATAGGTCAAGAACATGTTAAATACTTCGCTCTTAAGTTTCTGGAAGTAAACCCAAGTGCATCTAGAGCAGTCATCAATGAAAGTTAAGAAATATTTGAAACCAGAAAAGGAAGCAGATGGAAGAGGGCCACACAAGTCACTATCTACAAGCTCCAAGGGAACCGAGGCATGCCAAGAGGTACATTTGTCAAAATTGTCCCAATGATGTTTTTCAAGTACACAACCGGAACAAACACAATCCTTGCAAGATACCATTAGAATACTAGCCACCATATTGTATTTACATAATTGTTTCAATGAGCGATAATTTAAGTGACCAAATCGCTCATGCCAAAGTTTGCTCAAGTTATCACTATGAGCAACAAAAACTGAAGGAAAAGGTGATGACCCAAAGTTGTTAAATTTGTACAACCTGGTAATATCATCAATAGTTCTAGTAGCAAGGACATTTTGAGGATTTTTAAATTCCTTGATTACAACTTGGTGAGGTGTAAACGTCACAATTTTACCTTCACCAGAATGACTAATTTGATAGACTGATAACAAATTGCAGGAAATTTTTGGAACACATAGTACATCACTAAAATCACCTTTTTCTACTGGAATTGTTCCAGATCCTACAACACTTAGAGATCTATCATCACCAACAAATATTTTCTTGGTGTTACATTCATGCATAGTATAAAAGATGGCTTGATCCTTAGCCATATGATAAGATGCTCCAGAATCAATGAGCCATTCATTTGAAGTAGAAGAAGAAGATGCAGTATAAGAGTAACCAGAAGCACAAAGTGCATGTCCATGAGAGGTAGATTCTAAAGACGAATCTAAGCTGATGTGGTGCTTCTTCATTGTTGCTTCCAAGGTTGGCATCTTATTGAAACACTTAGATTCATCATGATTATATTTCCCACAAAAATTGCAATGACGCTCAGTCTTCTTTCCTTTTGGCTTGGATCCCTTTTAACTTTTTAAAGAAGGAGCTGACTGAGAGGGTTTGGGACCCTTGTTGTTTGGCTTATTATTACGAAAATTATATTTCTTGGGAGGCTTGGACTTTTCTTTCTGTTGGGACAATAAGGCTTTCCCAGATGTATCTACATTGTTAATTATTCCAAGATGAATGAGCTTATCTTGCTCTCTAATTAAGGAATAAAAAAAGGATACAAGGCTAGGCTCTTGATAGCTAGCTGCAGTAAATGATTCTTTAATGGAGTAGAATGTAGATACAAAAATAGAATATGTAGGTCCAAGTTTGGAAAGAATATGATAAATACATTGTTTGTCTTCTTTCTTAATCTTGCATTCTTCACATAAGATTCTAAGAGTTTTATACTTAGATAAATAGTCTTGAATGCATGAAAAGTCACTTGCATTCAAAGAAATCAACTCATTCTCAAGTTGATGACCTTGAATTTCATTGTGTTTACCAAACACAGATTCCAACTTTTCCCAACCTTTATCAGGTTCATCAATTCCAGATACGTGGAATCGCAAATCAGTAGAGATTGACATCCCAATCAATCCTCGAGCTTCATCACATATATTTTCCCATTTTAGTTTCTTATCATCATCAGTGGGTTATGTTTCTTTCCCTGAGGTAATTCTGAAAAGTCCCCTACTTCGTAGAACATCTTCCATACGATATTTCTATGAGAAATAGTTAGAACTAGTAAGTTTAATGTCACAAGGGGTGGCCATACTATAAAATAATGGTTGAAAGAATAGAAACTAACTGTATGGATGTAGAGAGCTCGAAAAATTAGGCTGTTTAAAAAAAATGGCACTAAAAACTGATTCTGGATGATGAAGTTATGCTTGATCAAAGAAAATGTTGAAGATGTCCCCAATAGTGATGTGGCAGATATTAACTTAACCAATTAAAAAAAAGGAGCCCCCCTCTTCCCAAGATCAACCTTTGATAATCACTTTACAATAAAGTTGATTTTAAGTGAATCACTTTTGTAGAATAAGTGATGTTCACTTTTACAATAATGTTACTTTAAATAGTGCGACAATAAATTAAAAGACTTAAGTGACTCACTTTTTTATTTTATTTTATTTAAGTGAGATGCACTTTTACAATAAAGTAACTTGAAAATAGAAATTGCATGCACTAAAAAGTAGCTTAATAAGACTTGAACTCAAGACCTATTAAGGAATAAAGCAACTTTGGACCAAGTGAGCTAAGTTTAAAAGGTACGTAAAAGAATGGAAAGAGGAAGGGGGATTTTTTATTTTATTTTACTCTTCTCTCTCATTCTCGGTGCTTTCCTTTTTTTTTCTACAAATAAAAACAAAACAAAAAAAACAATTTTTTTTTTCCCACACTATGGGGTTAGATCTTGGTTAGCTTACCCGAAAAGTCTATGTCTTCAACTTGTCTCGTTGTTTCTAATTCACTGTGATCGCACAAGGTGAATAGGAAAGAGCATACATAGCCAAGAAGACAAGAAAACAAACTTTCCCTTTCTGTTTCTGATTTGCTGCGATCGCGCAAGGTGCATGGCAAAGAGAATACGTAGCCAGGGAAGGCAACAGTCCGAGACTAAAACAATAAATATCTAATAATAAAACTGATAAAATATGATAGATTAAAAAAAATGCATCACTATAACATTTTACCTTCAGATTTTCCAAAATTGGTGTTTATGGAACAAACAGAAACACTTTTCGATGAAATGAAAACTATTTTCCAATGGAAATGATGTTCCGATGCAATGGAATAGCTCCCACGAGACACAAATACACAGAAACCATTTCAATGTTTCAGCAAGATGGGTTCCAGATCTTGATCACAAATGGAAAGCGACTCTTCATAAACATTCTGATACCATGTATGGGTACACAAGGTACTCCCAAAATACCGAACACCTTCAACAACCGCTTCACACAAATAGATCACAGATCAACACATCGATGTTGGTCACGTGGTTAAAACCATCAAGAGGGAAATAGTCCACATCCCTAGCCAAATAGCTACTTGGAGAAATTTATTATGCAAAATAAAGGAAGTTACATATGAGCTTCTCATAATCAATTAACTAGCCAAGGACCCTCCATGTTATTTAAATAGAGATCATGGACCAATCGGTTGTTAAGACATGGATCAATGGTAGGTATGATCTAAGAAAAGTTGAACCATCAGATCACTCTATGTCTAGAACATATCATGACTGTCGAATTAGAATATTTACAAATGCATACTAATGCATACTAAATAAACACACTTTTACTTAACGGATATATTACACAAGTTGATCTTAACTAACTCCTAAGTGTCTAAATATCCTAACAGTTTGCTAGTACGAGCCTAAGCTAGATTTAGGCGATTTTGAATGCAATTGCAAGAACTTACAACCATATAGTTAATGAATCGTACTCTTTTCTACACCTTAATGTATAGATAATTTGAGATGCCCCTTGGGGTCTTTGCACTTTTTATGAAATTCCTGTTATAAAATGATACAGTAGTTATACATGTTTAATTATTTTTTTTAAACAACGGTTTCCATCCTCCAATCATCTTACTATTATGAATAAGTTTAGTAAGGTTCACTGCTTACAAGGATATCTAGATCCTTTTAAAAGGGTAGTCTGTAGTATTAAAATACATTGTTTCCCGGGTATAAACCAGTATGTTTAGTCAATACAATCTGGAAACATGAATGTTGAGAGGGATTTATTCTTATTCATTGCATCCTTTATATTACTACAAAAGATCTCTTACATCTAGAATATTATTTACAAATTTTCATTATAACCAGTAAATCCTTGCTGAAGTACGCGTTGATAAAGCAATAGAGATAAAAATATCCAATCAATTGTTTAAACCAATAGGCACCCTATATAAACATATTTCTATCCTACAATAATCTTAAAACAAGAGAATCATTTCCATGTATTAAGACTGTCATTGTATCCTAAATCTAACTGATATCAGGGACCATAATACCATCCATTATTGCTAAGTTGAACTTGGAATAAAACAAAACAAGATCTATTATTCATATAAGCATTCACCATTTCCATTAAAAAAATTAAGATCTTATATATATAATTTCCTAACATTGGAATACATATATACATATGGAAATAAGAGTCTGTGTAAATTTAAACTTTAACAGAACCTAGAAATACAGTGATCCCAAATGTTGTAGGAACAACCACATTTCACTCAACCGTAGATTAGGAACAACTTTATATCTGGCCTTAATCACACCTAAGCTAAATTATGCATGCCAAGAGTGGTGACAATCAAACTTAGATTTAGATCTCTGTCAATCAGTGAGAAATAACTTGCCTAACAATAGAGTGATAATATAGCAAGGTATAAATAACTTTCCTAACACATAGTACTCACATAGCAAGAATTCCTTTCCAGCATACTAAGTAGCATCCTTCCTCCCTCGTATGCTTACTTCTTATAGTTTATTTTTTCTAGGTATTTTATCCAGGAAGCCAATTCCTCATGGAATTTTCACAGCTAACAAAATCCATAATTTTCAGGGAGTGTCTAGTGCTATAATTGCGCTAAGGACACTTGTTTCAACATCCTCGAGGTTAACTCTTCCTTGTCCCCCACTCTTCCATGCATAAATTCCTTATTCAACATGGTTGTCCTCCTTCATTCATAATTTTATTTAATCATATTGTTTTATTACATCTGTCCTCGAAGAACATATTGGAATATTTCAGATCCAACCAATTTTGTTTAATTAAAACAATAACTCAAATAAAATCAAAATTACTAAATAATGTTTATTTCTTGGGGGATTTTGCAATGGTCCTATAATTAGATGTATTTTTTTTTATATCCACTTTTAGAAATAGGTAGAATGATGATTTTTGGAAATGGTTTTGGAAGCCCTACTTGATTGCTTAATTGAAAAGCTTGTTGATGTAAAGGATGCAGATATACCAACAAATCTTTTATATTTTTGCTTGGTATACTTTGATGTCCTTATCTTTCCCTTTTGTAAGTTTCTTAACCCCAAACTTTATGTTTTAGAAAGAGAAAAAATATTCCTTTGTCTAAAGGGTTTGATTGTCATCCACAATAGGAATGGATTCGTAAATCCTTGTAAAGAAGGAATTATAGTTACTAAAAGGAATCATACTTTTTTTTGGATTTTTAAAACTTAGATTTTTCCTTCAAAATATCCTAGGATATAGCTTAGAGAGGATCAAAAGGGTTCTCACATGAATATGGTACCCAATACTAATGCAATAAGAGTGTGCAAGCACTAAAAATAAAAAGAGCACACTCACGCTTAGCACCGCGCATGCACTTTTGGTCCAGTAGTTTCCAAACCTCCACTAAAGCATCAATGCTGGCATAAAATCATGCATGAAACATTAGTTCACATAGTTTAATAATGTGTGCATGTTTCTCTATATATTAAAAATTTGGACAAGGCCCATTTAATCCCCATTTTACCCTAGTTGTTTTGGCCAAAAATGTATACAAGGAGCTAGCAAAAGCAATGTGCGTGTGACCCTCAATTTCCCAAGCCTCCAATGCTTCATCCAGGTAGGATTGCATCTATAAATTTTATTTTTTATTAGTTTTTTCAATGATTTAATAAATAAATACATTCTAAACATTGTAAAAATTAATTCAAACTTAAACAAAACCATTTTTTAGTTGCAGATTGTTTGTCCTCTATCACAATGGCCAAAAACTATGAACCAAACCCCCAAACAAACAAACTTGAGAATAACCCAAGTTCACAAAATATAAAACCTAATTCCGAAGTAAATATTAACCACAAGGAGAACCCTACCACATAAGTCCAAATTAACCAACATTTAAATTATTTCAAGAGCTTAGAGCCACTAGGGAACCATTGATACTGATTATATTATTGAACATAACCAAGTATAGGGCGAGGATGAGAGATTACTATTCTAGGGATGATGTATAATCATTAACTCCTTTGGATACACTTTAGTTGCAACATAAAATTGAAAACACGGGAACCTCAGACTTCAAGAGGAAATTAGAGGTACTTTCATAACAATTTTTAAGACGATGTCAAAAAATAAAATATAGGAATTCCAATAATATTTTATAATATATAAGATTTACTTTTAGAAATTTTGTGTATCTATTTATAATTTTTTTCTTTCTAAAATTGGTTATTTTAATTTTCAGCACAATATAACATATATGTTTGTGCGTGTGTAACAATATATAGAACACTATATGAACTAATTGATAGTATTTTATAATAAATTTTTTTACATGGGTAGAGGACATATTGTACTAGTGCAAGACTATTTTTCCAAATTTATTCATGATGTTTTCATTTTCTATGATTTATGAAGCCAAAAAAACTTGAAAAGGTATGATGTGAGCACGTGCAACACTTTAGGGGCATAAATTAATGATTTGTTTTATGAGTGTATGAGCTCTCTTTCTTCTAGTGCACCATATAATTTTTTTGAGAAATGGTGAAGTCTGTCAAAAGTTACAATAGAAACAATGAAGAATTGTATTTTAGAATCATGAAATCTATTGGCACAAAAAAGTGAACCCAACTTCATGCACCCACCCTACACTGGTATTATTAAAGACCAAATCAAATATTTGAACATCTCAAAACAAACTCTAGTTACTTTTTTCATCGAACCTAGGACCAAACTACCCCCCGATCCACACAAAAGGAACTTTTACATGGATTGGTGCACATATGATCCATGGAAATAAAATTGGATGAGTAAATGGTGTATGGTTTTCGACAAACCTTCTTGTATAAATAGGTAGGTTCCACTATATTTTCTTTGGACACTATATGTGGATTTCATGTAGGGTCTACATGTTAGCTACTTTGACATTGGTGAGTTTCAGGATGTTGATTTTAGATGTGCCCAAGATTGACCCACAACCAGGAGTAATGCAATGAGAGGGCCACTTTTTCCTAGGCATATTCCTAACCCCCCAATAGACCCCTCATATATTGGATTATTTTTATAATACTACCACTGTTGTAACTAGTGTTTCCACACTATCTTATGAAAGAAAGCAACTACTAAGACTTATGGAAGTATTAGTATTAGAACGAATTGGAAATGTAAAATACTACAGTAAACCATAGACTTAAATAATAGAAAAAAAAAGCTATGCTACTGCAAATCAAATGTAAGCCAAATAAATCTAAACTAATATTTTTTCTCTTTTACATACAGAAGCAGTAAGGAAATAATTATTTTGATTTTTTATCGCATCAGAATAATGTATATGCATGGTATTGAATTACCATAATAAGTGTGAGCAGGGGACCCTTGTAGATGGTTGAAGAAACGAGTACTTGGTCTCAAAGCGGCTTCAAGTGTGTTCCACACAATGGGCATAAACAAGTATCCAAAACTCAATGGTAGGTGAAACATGAAGTAAAATGGGGGCTTTGAGTTTCCGACATAATTTTGGTTGAGTAATGTTAAGGTGATGACTAAGAATGAAGTGTGAAAAATGGGAGATTTCACCATCATTTTATTGAAATATTTTCCTTAGGTTTATTTCCAATGGTTTTTGGAAAACCTTGATATCGGTCCTTGGTTTTGGGTGGATTTTGTGGTTTTCCATCCTTTACCCCCTTTTTGAATATTTTCTCTCTTTTTTTTTAATTTTTCTTTTCATATTTTTTTGGGATTTATCCATAATTTGGAGAATTTAGTTCTTTTTGGAGGGAATTAAGTTGTATTTCCATAGTATGGAGGGGGGGATAATTATTTTGAGCTAACTTTGGGTTTTTATATTAGGTTTTGTGGATTAGTGAAGGTTTTTATGTGGAAAAATAAGGAAAATAGTAATGTTGGTAGGGAATGAGCACGATGAGTCATTTTTTGGTGTTAAAAACTACCATATCAAAACTTACACACAATGTACTACAATATAGTACATTTGTTGCATAATCCAAGAACAACCCATCAGAGTAGCACAAAGAACCATTAGGTGTAGTTCCTTTAGGCCCCACTAGACATGGACCTTCCATGATAGCCAGTGGATAAAATGACCCTTTCAACAATTGAACCTTACCCCATTGGTGCATATATTGTGGCCATACTTGCCATGGCCCTTTGGAGGATCTTGCATGCGCTACTTTTATGTCTAAGGTTAGTGCATGATTTGTTAATGGTTGTAAATGATCAATTGTATTTTTAACTATACAATTTACAATAGCTATATAAACATTACTTAGAGTATTTAATATGTAGATGATGTTTTGGCATCTTCATTTGTTTTGAGAATAAACAACTGAATCAATTTGGGAGGAGGTTAATCCTCCCAACCTTGATTCTACCATCGAAACAATGGTTAATATTGTAGAACCTCACATACAAGTATTTAAATGAGTGTATGGTTATAGGATTTACAAATTTATTTAGTTTTAATTGTCAAAGTTTTTTTTTTATGAGAAATAAATCTTAATGTTTTTGTGATTCAATAGGTTCCTGTTGTAAAGACTGAGCACAAGTCTCCACCTAGCTCTGCAAACCATTCGTCATTTATGTAACTTGTTTAAAATCAATTATAAATTTGATGTGAAATTCATGATGTTTATAAAGTTAATTTACATGTTTTTTCTACTAATTAGATGCAAATTACATATGTTTATGTAGGTTCTATCTCCGATTATTTGGTCACCATACCCACATATCCTTCAAAATATTCCACTTAGTTCATTTTTTACATTTCATGTCGAGTCGTGACTAGAAAATATTCGCTCGTGATCAACATACTGATATCCCCACCCTAAGGTTTTCTCATCCCTTTTACAACCAACGGGGCTTTATCACCACACCCATCCCCTCTTATGGTTCCCCCACCTATCTAACATTTCATTCCATTTTCTCCATCCACATCGGCTCCATCCACATCATCTCCATCGATTTCTCCTACATCATACCATGCCCATTTTCATACATTGTCCCCTACAACATACCTACATTATCCCCCTACCCCATACCTACATCAACCCCCTCCACTAGCATTTCCTTGAAGCAAGTTTTCCATCCCAGTGCTCCACTTCCTAGATAGGAAGGGAAATATCATGCATTGCCTTAGATATTCCTAGTGATATTTATAAGTTCATTAAAATATTGTAAATTACGAATAAAATTCATAAATTAATGCTTTTTTATGTTGATGTATTAATTGATTTTTGTAATTATTGATGGGAGGCATTGCAAAGAGATTTGGAACGAGGAAAAAGACAACCCCATTAGGACATGTTGTCTTGTCTTAGGTGAGTATTCAATATTTGAATTCTAATTGTATTATTTTAAGTATACTAATTGATAAAATTGTGGGAAAATTAATATGTTTGTGTTTCCCTTTCAAATCCTAGAGAGACCCTCTACACCCAGGAATAAGGGGGCTCCCGCTTCCTCCATATCAAAGAATATGAAGATTGATTTTGGATATGAGTGTTGAGGTGCCTATTGTAGTAAGGATTTCTCATTGCTACAGGGGCAGGAATGGATCCCTTCTATCTATAGGACATAAGGGTATGTTCCTGCATGGATAAAGACTGTAAAAATGGAAAAACAGAACATAAATGTAAATGATAGAACAGTAAACTAAATTAGGGTTAAGCTAATGACAGAAAGAAATAGAAGCAATGTTGATGAACCCCTCTGCAAACATGGGTTAGGATTCTACATTCAAAACCTGCAAACAAATCCTAAGCTATGATAAAACCTGCAAAACAATGTTAAAAAGAAAAACAAAACCTACAAATGGGGAAAAGGGTTAGAAAGAAAAGCATATTAAACAGCTAAGAAACATAAATAAAACATGGTATACCTTCTCTGGTGGAAATGGGCCACCATTCCCAAGCTTGTGGAAGCACCTCTCTTGGTTGGGGAGCAATGGCTCAATGGGGATGGAGATGGAGGAGAGGGAGTGTGGATGGTTTGAGAGGAAAAGGTCTCAAAGCTTCCACAGGCAGCGTAACAATAGGCAATGGGAGAAGTGTTTTGAGAGTGACCCCCCACCCTCTTTTTATAGCTTTTCCAAAGGGTTTTAGGGTTTTAAGCCCTTGGTTAGGGCTTTAGCCCCTTTTTTGGGATTTTAGCCCCTTCCACCCTAACGTTAGCCCCTTTTAGGGTCTTAGCCCTGTTTTGAGGTCTTTAGCTCTTAAGGGGCTATTTTGGGCTCCTTTTTGGGGTTTTTAGCCCTTTTTCTTCATCCTTAGGCTATTTTGGAGGTGTGGGGGTCTAATGGAAGGTCTAATACAATGATACGAGGGTTGTGAGATGGTGTCCTTGGGTGGTGTACACCATTGAGAGCTATGTCGGTGATTTTTGGGTTAACAGATTGCCCCCTGATGTGTGAGGGTAGGAGCTCAACGTATGGCCGATGAACATCATAGGATTTGCTGTGTAGAGGTGGTGCTTCCAGGGCTGGGGCATGGTGGATTTTGGTTTTAGTATTAATATGGTTCCCATCAATGGGTGAGATACAATAAATGTGTGACATGTATATGGACGAGGTGGGCATTCCCATGATCATGACAATGTCAAAAGAATCATTTGATCTATGCTCTAAAATACAAGAGCCGATCATATACACCTGATGTTACAATAATGGTTGCCTCCATATGAGGCTGAATACAATACTGATATGGTACATTGGACCCATGGCATTCTCATGGAACGCTATATCTTCATGAATAACGGTCTATTGGATCTATGTTGGGCAATAGGGAAAACCCAGGTTTTATACCTTTGACTTCGCACCAACAAAAGACCCACAGTGTTGGCCCTTTCGGCAACAACCTGCGAACAAGTTGCAGTCTCACCCGAAATAGCTATGGGGTGCCGCAGAACCAGGTTTCTGCAAGCAGAAGAGGGATATTAATGTACCTTTAGCTTTTAATAGATTATAAATATAAATCGTAGAGCTTAACATTCACTTATTTAGCTTCGCGATTAGATAAACAAACAGTGCCTTGTGCAGCCCTTTACTGGGAATTCACAGCGAAGTTATTATCTAGCAGTGATCTTTACTTATCAGATATATAGATATTAATGCATGAAAGAACATAACAAAACACAACACAAAAGAACCACAACACCAGATATAACGTGGTTCACCCCCAGTGTAGGGGTTACGTCCATAGAACTGCGCTTTATTCAACTTCTTTACAAGTCACAGTTCTGATCTGCGCACTCAGCAACAAATCCTTTCAAATCCTTAAAGCCACGCACACAGCTGCAGGCCTCTGCACACACAGCTGTAGATATTCTAATCACTATGCAAAACCCTCTACGCACACAGCTGCAGAGGTCATCCACGCACACAGCTGGGACTAAACCTTCTCTTACAAAATAGCCTTAGCTTCACCTTAATTCTTCTTTCACAAAAAGCCTAACCTTACTTCTTTACAAAAGTGCTTATTTATAGTGCACATATTACAAAAGCATGGTCTTAAACCATGGGCACCCCGAACCCTAAACCCTGGACTTAAAGCATGGGTTTATTACAAACAGAGGACTTTTACCCAACCCTGACACCCCTAAGACTATTTTGAGCCGTAACTCCGCTTACAAATTCCAAAATCCCACGGAGTTACCCGCCTTAAGGACCGTTGGGGTGTGTGCCCCAACAATCTAGTACATAGTTGTGTGGACTCGCTGATTGAGAATCAGAGTCTCTGTGGTACAAGTATGCTGCATCAATCATAAAGGTATATCGAAGCACTACTGAGGCTTCTGAACACTGTCTCCAACGCAACCCGAAAATCACAAGGGACATAACCTATTTAGGTACCTTGAGTAGACTCACCAATGTGCTAGAGTCAGGTGATATTTGGGGTCTTTGACCAAGTATTGTGTGGAACAAACCCTATACAAATCTCAATGGTGCGATGATGGAGTTGAATTCGAGCACGTGAGAAACAACCATCCCATGAGGCACTAAGGACTCCTCTCAAGTGGTCCAAGGAACTCATCGATGATGTTAATGAAACCAAGGTACAGGGACCTCTAGTTCTGTCCTATAGAATATGTGTGTTGGTGTCGCCAGAGGGAGACCTGCCCCTAGTCAAGGCAATGATGTTTCCTTGACCAGGAGTTCGAGGGAGATAACCAAAAGGTGTGAAGCAATCTGCGGACTGACTCACTGAATTGGGGGGGGAGGGGAGGGAAGGGAAAGAACTGAATAGGGGCAGGGGGGAGTGGGAGACTCAAACTTCCTTTGTTCATAGTATGATCGTATGGTGGACTAGGAAACAAATGAAACTCAACTCATGGGAATGGGATCATAGCTATAACACCGAGAATGTTGTTGCAGATGGGAAATACTTGGAGAAGGTGGACACTTTTGATACTGATGGGATCCAAGGAAGACACATTGCAGAGTACTCTGATCAAAGGTGACCCAATGTGGGAATGCTTCCAAACTATCTTCTATGGGGTGGTGTCTAGGGACACCGTTATGGTACGATCTCGTGTATTTTTGGCGAGCCCGCGAAGGTAAATGCTCGATGGTGCTTTCACTTTTAGAGAGTCAGAAAGCACAAAGAAGACTCCAGTGGGGGCTCTTTTTCATTGGTAGTATCCTATGCCTGAAAAGGTTAAAAGTATACATAGGATAGCTCGCCCATCCTGGAGGGGATGACAGACTTCTTTACCGTTGGCAGTCCAATCAGGCCGTAAAAGGTTAAACCTGTACTGACTGGACGGTCATTCAAATTATTTTACGAGCATGAATGAAACCAAGTTTGCTCGGCAATATTTTCTTGTTGAGAAGGTTGGAAAATATCTTAACAACAACCCATGGTGAGCTTTTTCATGAAGTGCGGCCCCTCTACCCAAGAAAGCATAAAAGTTTGCAGAGGGGTACGGTCTTGGCTTGAGTGTGCCAAGGATGTCCTTTTCATGAGATGGTCTACATGGTCTGCAAAAGGAGATAAACAAGATGATGTAGACGCATTTTCCTATACTTTAGTGAGTGGGAAAGGAAGCAGCTGCGCTCAACAATATTTTCATTGTTTTAAGGATTCAGAAAAGAGATTAAACAAAACTCCAATGTGGTCAACTGATGGTGGCACATGCGGTACCCCATGTTGGGACAATGGACAGAGGTTCATAGGCCATCCACACAGTATGGACGGAGTAGAAGGCTCTTAAACATATCAATACATGCGTGGGATAGATCGTGGCAGAGGCTCGCGAGTCGGTGCAGAAGAGGCACGCAAACCAAGGTGGCTCTCGGACAGAGGTTAGGAGAGTGTGTGTGTGTGTTGCGGTGGACGGACTTGACTACATGCGATGTAAGTACAAGTCCTGAGGTATTTATATGCCAAATATATCCAAGAAAAATAAATTGTTTTGTGGACACTGGTCTAGAGGTCCATGTAAGGTGCGGTGAAAAAGACAATTATAAATACAAAAATAAAAATAAAAATACATTCCTTGACAAGCAGTGGCCCAAAAACTCACATGAGTTGCGGTCGGGAGGTGTGATACAAGTACAGGTCCATAGACACTCACATCATCATGTCATGGCTCGTAAATCAAGGTGACTTGTGGGAAATGCTCCTGAAATTGGTTTATTAAACATGAGACGATGGTCTCAGAAATGGAAATTTGAACCCATAGGTGTGAGAGGTGTCTCGAACCGGTTCTGGGTGACTTTGGATTAGCAGCTAATGGTGCTACCCTTGATTTGTGCTGAAAAACAAGAAAATAAAATCAAGCAACTCATTGGTGATGTTAAGCGTAAAATTTCTTGAGGTAGAGCCCATTGCAGGGGTTCTCTAAGAGTTTTCCATCAGAGTTAGCAAAGAGGTATGCCCCCTTGCTGAGACAAAGGTCATTGGCAAGGCGGGATGACAAAATCTAGTCTTTTATGGGAAGAAATGATTCCACACTATGGTTTAAAGGGAATGGGGTAAAAATGAAGGTGGTTTTACATATATCTCCATCATTGTGTAAGTGGTGCCGGGATAGATCAGGTGGATCTTTCATGGCTAACGCAGCAGAAGGGAAAATGGTGCTAGAGATCATGTGAATGGTATTGGTTATGGTTTTTGTGGACTTTCCCCCAGTCTCTGTTGGAGGAAGAGGGGAAGGCCTGGAGGCTGAAGGAGTCTTTGATGGACCTGGAGGTAGGTGCAACATCATCTCAATTGGCTGGACATGAATCAACACATCTTGGGGCCTCAGAGGTATGGTAGGTGGTTCAAGGTACCACACAGGATCTCCCAGTGTGAAATCCTGTAGATTGCAGGCTGCTAAGATAGACTTACTGACGATCTCGGATGGTAGGAAAAGGAAAGGGAGAAGGAAAAGGATCATGTTGATCAGGAATGAACCCCACTATTTCTCTGATAACTGAGGTTGCGGCGATGGCTGGGGAAACAATGGAAGAGACAGGTCTGATGGACTGTCAGTGATGGTGGAGACAAGAGGGTCTACAAAACTGGACATCATGTAGATGGACATGGTTTCTAAAGAAGGCGATGGGGGGTGGACTTCTTCGATCAAGGTGATCTCAAACTCAAGGGAATGTTGATGGAGGTCAGCTAGATCCATTCAAAATTTGGGCAAGTCTTGGAAATGGTGAGAGTAATATCCATACAAACTACAAAGGGTGCAAGCATGGTTTGTTCTCAATGCCTTGTTCCTGACTGCTAGCGCGGTTGGGAGTTCAACCACGGGGATGTTTTCGTTTGTATCCATGGCATCCAGATGCGCATGGATTATTAGGATTTTAGGGAAATTCTGAGTTGGATGGCCCTGTTTTTCACAGATGACACAAGGTGGGGCTTGTCGTGGCTCTGCGGTGGCTTTGGTGTTCTTGCCCGTAGCCCTTTTGGGTTGGGGCGGTGCAGGTGCTGGTGTGGCGGTTGGCTTGTGCGGACTGGTTGGAGGGTGGGACTCAACCGTGATAGGTTGCACCAGGGTTAAGACAAATTGGGGCATTATTGGTTGAGCTGGTGGATCAAGATACCACACCGGAATTCCCAATGTAAAATTGGGTAGGCTTAAGGTGGCCATTACCGGTTTGCTCATGACACCAGGTGGGGGAAGAGTTAGGGAATCGTATGGATTGGGGATGATCCCAAATAACGCCCTGAAGGTTTCATGTGGGGATGTGGTTGTGGTTGCGGCTACACATAATGTTGCTACTGTTACTGATGTTGCGACTGCTATTGGTGTTGTAGCTGCAAACGATGTTGTGGTTATGGTTGGGGCTATGGATGTGGTTGTTGTTTGGGTGCAGCGGTGCTAGATGAGACCATGCATAAGTCCACAGTTTCATTTTGTGTCGATGGTGGCGACACTAATGGGAAAGAATCCATCATGGTGGGATCAGTAAACAACCCAGGGCCTACATTCAACAATGGGGAGGCTGGTGTTTTTTCAATCGTGGTGTTAATTTTACGGACGACATTGGCATGTGTGTTCATCCCTTGCGGCTCAATGGTGGTGATGATTGGGATAATGCTGGCTGGTGCCGTTAACCCTTGGGGATCATGATAAATGATCTGGTCAACCATCACAATCTTCCCTTCATGGGGGAACATCATGAGACAGAAGACAGTTCATGCGACTGCTCGCATGGAATACATGTAACTCCTTCTGAGGAGGAGGTTGTAGTCTAGTTAAGCGTTGACAACCTCGATGTCAATAAGGATTGTCTTCCCGGCTAACGTGATGGGGACATGTGGGAGGATTCCTTAGGATTTAGTGGAATGTCCATCGTAAGCCCACAGAGTTGTGGAGGACAATTGCAGAATTGGTGATCCAAGTTTCTGCCAAACCAAAGTAGACATGACGCATGTGGATGCCCCCTCATCCACTATGCACTGGCCCACAACCAAATTCCGGATGGACATTGATATTTGGAAGGTGATAGTGGAGGACATGCGCGGTTCCCCGTTATCTGTGTTAAATGTGATCAACTTGGAGTCGGAGGGATCTACTTCCCCTAGGGAATCTAGTAAGGATTTCCACTGTGTTGGGAACATTTTAAGTACCTCAAGAGTGGACATGGTGGTTGGAATTTGGGCCAAATCATCCATGATGCTATAGCTGACTGCAGCTCTAGCTGTGGCATTATTGGAAATTTTGCATATGGGGGGGCGCAGGTATGGGGGTAACTGGAGAGGTAGGTTAGTTGTCTTATACATGGATGCTGCTGATGAGTTGGCAGGTTCGGTGGTGGTACCGTACTGATTTCATCTAGTCTGTAAGTTGACCTCTTCAGTGGCCATGGCTAGTAGGTGGTGAACACCTGTTTCGGCCGTGAGTGGTGCCCCTGAAGCATTGGGATTGGCCTGGGGAGGGGGAATAGTTGCCACCAATCCTTGGACTAGTAGGGGGTTTTGAAGCACCATGGGAGGAGGTTCTTGTGGTGTCGGGTTGGGTTGGGCTTGATTAGCAGCATTGGCAGCCTATTGGGCCTCGTTTTGAATGGCCTGCTTAGCACGAGCCGTGAGGGGACACTCGAATGTGTAATGTCCATAAACATCACAGAGTGTACATGGTTGGTTTGTGCGCAACAGAGTGTTGCATCTTGGTGCATTCTATCATGGGGGGTTTTGGGCTGGCCATTTTGCCGCGGTATTATTGGGAGGGTTCGGTTGTTGACCGCCTCCCTGCGGTTGATTATTGCCTTGGTTGCGGGGCATTTTATTTCTAGCTTTCCCTTTTTGATTGTTGGGGGTAGGCTGGCTGGGACGGTTTTGTTGTGTGAACACTTGTCCCAACAGAGTGGGTGGGGCAGGTGCAGGGGCTTGCACTGGTTGCACTGGTGGTGCATAGTAGATTTGTGGAGGTGGTGGTGCCACAAATGTGGGAATTTTCCCCACATACTGCTATGTTGTCCAAACCATGGCCTGAGCCTGCTGTGATGGAATAGGTTGTGCATAGGAAGTTGTTTCTCCGGACTAGGGCATCATTTTAGCATAGTCCAGAGCTTGGTTTTGGTGAGCAATACTAGCAGTGTTGCTTGGTTGTGGTGTAATGGCCGGTGGTGTCGGTCGAGGCTGTGGGTGTTGGGAGACTGACCCTATGATGTCGTCTCCAAAATGGGATGCCCCCGGTGCATCACGATAGGAGGTACTCAGAAGGGGAGCGTCTAGAATGATGGTGTACAGGTATCGAGACTGAGCATAAATAAGGTCAAATTGTTGGGCCTTCAATATGGCCTCTTCTTCAGATTGGGGACGTTTGGATGCAACATCCTTTGCGATGGGCATGAGTAAAGTCTTAAGGAACCAATCCAAGAATATCCTGTCGTCTAGTTCAATTTTTCATAGACTATGGCGTTGCCATCACTCATGGATATGGTTAGTTATGTGAGTGGTCATGCTTTGATGGCAGGATAGCAAGATCTCCACCCCATTGTCATATCTGACAGGGAGTTGGAAATACTGTAGGAACATGAAGGCTAGGGATTTGAATTCTGGGTACTTGGCTTGTGGCATCTCAATGTACCATTTGGCCACGACACCTGTAAGGGTGCATTGGAACAGCCTCAGCCTGATGGAGTCGTCTACAATGTTATTGGATGAGCACCATAGATGGAATGTCATTATATGGTTTTGGGGACATTCCTCGGCTTTTCCTTCAAACTTGGGGATGTCTGATGGCAGCTTAGTTGGCATAGGTTGCAAAAAATATTGGTGGTGAATGGGATCATTTGTTAATCTAGCCAAATCAGGAAAGTTCAGATGAGCCATGAAAGGCAAGTTTGACCCCAAGTTGATGTGGGATGGGGCTAAGATGGGGGTGGGGTTTGTAGGTGCATAATGCATTTGCACAGCTGGGGGTGATTGCGTTGGCACCATTACGGATGGGCCAATGCCCCTAAGTGTTGTGGGTGGGACGGTGTGAGTGGAAGGGGTATTTCCCCCATGTATGACAGTAGGGGCAATGTAAGTAGACGGTTCGCTGCCCCCCTGCGTGGCAGGAGGGGCCACTGCCCCTGTGTACTATAAATGGGCCAGATTGGCTGGTCACTATAGGTGATGGCAGTTGACTAATGATAGTCTGCATGACTATGCTTGGGCCACTTTCTAGGTTGTGGGTAACTGGTTGTGATGTGGACATGGGTCCACTTGCTAAGGTTAGGATGAAAAATGGATCCGGATTTATATTATCCATGGGGCTAGATGGTGTGGTGTGGAGGTTTCGTTCAGACTAATATGGGTTTGAATCAGAATTATAGGTTGTGTGGCCCTCTAATGGTGTGGGATATCACTAAGAATGACTTTGATGGTGCCAATCGAGTGTTCTGAATGGTGGTGGTTTGCCTCTCAGGCGTGAGGAAGAGTGTGGAGGATCAATTGTGCTTGATTTTATGTGTGAAACTGGTGGTAATGAGATCTGGACCCTGGTTTTAGTGGCTTCCTATTGGCGGCAGGTGGTCACTTGGACACCAAGACTGCCGGAAGACAGCGCTTGGCTTGTTGCTCACAGGTGCTTCTACTCAATCGGAAGGGGTCATTGCCCATTTCGCTTGGAAATTCCTCTCAGCGGCCAGCTACTTTGGGGTTCCTGTGGTACTCCTAAGAATGAGTTTCTGGGCAGATCCCAAGTACTTCCCACAGTTGAAGCAATCAAGGAATTATGTCCTCAAAGACTGCAGAGTTGTTTGAACTTAGTGTAAATTAGTAAATTTTAAGGCTTACTCAGCGTCATGAACTAATTTGGGTTAATTAGTTGGTATGGTGCATTTTTGCTTGTTATTTCTGGTATTTGGTTGCTACAATATGGTTTATGAATTCATCATGGTAGAGTTCATGTCATTGTGGTTGTGTATGCAAGCATAAATAAACAGAAATTATGAACAAGTACAATGATTAACCCTGAACGTTTGTTGGCCTAACTAGATGTCTACCTTACACCGATATTCCTCTTCAACCAAGAGAAGGTGCTGGGATCTCAACATAATGGGATTAATCCCATCCGTAGATCCTCAGGTCACCTCCTGGATGCTAGGTTGGTCAACAAGAAGGACGCTTAGTGCCATGAGAAGCCCTCCTTCTCTACCCCTTCTACCTTCTAGGTCACCTGGTTTTAATGGTTTTGGAACAATATCATGGAGTGCCTAGATCTATACGATCTTTCCCTTCATCATATCCCAGAATACCCCGAAGGGTGATGACTAGGTAGAGGAGAAAGGGGAATCAAGACCATTGATTTTAAGCTGATTTTAGTTAGACCAGGTTCATTTTATTAAGCCATAATGATTTACTTAACATTTACACATTGTTCATGAAATAAAATGCAGAAAATGAAAATAAAAATGAAATTAACTTGTAGTGGTGGATAGAGGCGGCTGGGCCGCACTAACAGTCCTCTAAAACTGAAATTTATAGCCTATTAAATTCAAATTAAAGTTCTGTTTGGCATGCCGCACATTTCTTATCAAATCTGGTGAGGGGGGCGCAATATGTTTTCGGAAATGAGCGAGGGGGTCACACAAAATGCAAAAATAGCTGCAACCTGAGTTTCTAGGTTGAAGTTGCACTTATCAAGGGATTAAGTGCGCCCTCAATGCACCTATTTTCCCATTAAGTGTGCCCCAATCTCACCTTTTTCCCCAATAAGAGCGCCCTTCTCTGGATTGGGGTTTTTTGGTGAGACAGAGTCAGATCTGGTCGACAGTAATTGGTACTATGGTCAATCCAACTTGGTTTTTCCTAGCAGAGGCTTCGGCAGTACCTAAAAAAAGAAATAAACTGAATCTAAGATAGATTTAACAAGAAATTTTTGCAAACTAGGGTAAAATTGAAAAAAATTGAAAAATTAAAATTTTGGCCCAGGGATCATGTGGGATCGACCTGGTATGGTCGCCAATTCTGTAGTAGGGATTTCTCCTTGCTACAGGGGAAGGAATGGCTCCCTTCTGTTTATATACCAAAAGGGAAGGTTCTTGTGTGGATAAAGACTCTAAAAATGGAAAAATGGAATATAAATGTAAATGACAGAATAGTAAACTAAATTAGGGTTAAGCTAATGACAGAAAGAAATAGAATCAATGTTGATGAACCCCTCTGCAAACACGGGTTAGGGATCCACCTTCAAAACCTGCAAACAAATCCTAAGCTATGATAAAACATGAAAAACAATGTTAAAAAGAAAAACAAAACCTGCAAATGGGGAAAAGGGTTAGAAAGCAAAGCATATTAAACAACTAAGAAACATAAATAAAACATGGTATACCTTCTCTGGTGGAAATGGGTCACCATGCCCAAGCTTGTGGAAGCACCTCTCTTGGTTGGGGAGCAATGGCTCAATGGGGATGGAGATGGAGGAGAGGGAATGTGGGTGGTTTGAGAGGCAAAGGTCTCAAAGCATCCGCGGGCAGCGTAACAATAGGCAATGGGAGAAGTGTTTTGAGAGTGACCCCCCACCCTCCTTTTATAGCTTTTCCAAGGGGTTTTAGAGTTTTAAGCCCTTGTTCAGGGATTTAGCCCCTTTTTTGGGATTTTGGCCCCTTCTGCTCTAACTTTATCTCCTTTTAGGGTTTTATCCCCTTTTTGAGGGCTTTAGCTCCCAGGGGGCTATTTTGGGCTCCTTTTTGGGGGTTTTAGCCCTTTTTCTTCATCCTTAGGCTATTTTGGAGGTGTGGGGGTCTAATGGAAGGTCTAATGGAGTGATACAAGGGTTGTGAGATGGTGTCCTTGGGTGGTGTAGGCCATTGAGAGCTATGTGGGTGAGTTTTGGGTTAACACCTATGGTGGCCAAGGTGATTGAGATATTGAGTATGGAAATTAGCCACAATGTAGCATTTTGGGAAAGAGATGTTTATTTGTGTTTATGCCATGATGTTCCCTTATTCTATTTTTTGACATGAGCATCCTTTATATGTATTGGGAATGATATTCCAATTTGTATAAAAATGTCTTTTTGGACCTGTTTCCAATACAAATACATGACTTTCATCCGGTGTATATGACATATTTCTTAGGTATTTTTACATTATTGATGTGTATTTAATGTTATATATTATGCATATTACATGGTTCATGGTGAATGTGATGTTATATGTATTATAATCGTTACATGTGATGTACTTAAGATCGCATACATATTCCATTAAAAAAGGGAGTTTTTTTATGATGAATACAACCGTATCCAAAAATATTCAATCAAATAATTTGATCACCTTATATGGCGTGCATGCATTTATTATCCCTCTTCCAATCCACATCATAACATCATATTAAAAAGAGTTAGGATTGAAAATTATGATAATTTGTATTATATTAAATTGTTATTTACTATAAATGATCCCTAGAGGTCCTTAAGAAGTCCATGCATCTTAAATTCCCTCTATGAGTTCTATGTGGTGGTCTAGGGATCTTTACATTGCTCATAAATCCTTAAAGAAATATTATTGGGTATAGGTAATTAGTTTTTGTCCTCCAATAATGGCTAAGGCTATGAGATGCATGCATGGTGCGTATAACCTTTAATTGGTTTCCATATCCTAATTACAAACCAAAGGATTTCAACTACATGACCTATGCAGTATTTTGGGGTCAACGCACAACCCATAAGTTCTAGAAGCAAGTGACATGTCCAAAGTCCTAAATTTTAACCCTAGATTATGTCCAAGGATTCTATAGGAATCCATGGATTGCAAGGCCTCAAAATGGTGCCCATGTCCCACTCACTAACCAATATGTGGATATTTTGTGTAGTGGTTGAAATTCTTATTCATGGTCCATGAGTTATGTAATGAGAATTATACCTTAGTTTTCATTATTGGGCCATGGCCATGGTGATGCAACCTATACCTAGTCTACAATTGTTTTGAACCAGTGTCGATATTACATTCATAGACTTATGATTCCCTATATAGAGTGTGTGTGGTGTTTTCAGATGTTGTGCATGGCCATTGAACCCTAGAAGCAATTTTAGTGCCTAAGACATTTGTTTCCATTGTTGGACCATATTATGACCTTGAAATCCATGCCTTGTGTGAAAATCTCCAAAGTAGTGAACATATCCCTCTTGCAGACCAAAAATTATCTTTATAGGATTTTCGGTCGTTCAAGGACTTGTACACGGGCCATTATCCCTAGAATCATTTATAGGTCTAAGATATTGGTTTTTGTCATTAGACCACAAACATGGATTGGAGACCCATATTTATTGTGTAAAACCTCAAAATACTAACCACCTCCCATTCGAAATATGACTATGCTCGCTACATGGAATTCCAAGTGTCTTTGGGAACTATGCATGGCCAATTATCTAGGTGCCTTTACTTTAGGACCTTATACATTTATGGTATAAATATGTATACCATACACAAGGAATGTTTTTGTTATCTACAATTGTATATGTTTTCTTAGTTTTCATGGTACTATTAATTTAAGGATGTCCTAAAATTAATTAATTTGTTGTACTTACTTGTGGAGTAATCACTATTATCATCCATTAAAAAAAATTACAAGATGGAAAAAATATATATGTCGCAATCCTGATATAAAATCATGTAAAGAACTAATACATTTTTAGAAAACTTGAAGTTCTCTTTAATTTTAATTTATTAGCCTTGAAAAATGCACCTAAATTAACATAAATTATTTAGATTTATGATATCATATGCTAGCCTAACCTATATAAACTAAACCTGTACTTTCCTACCCCACTAGAAAACCCTAATATAGCCTAAACTAACCCAACCTTAGTTACTACCTTGATCTCACCTACTAAATCTTCCTAAACTAAAATACCTTATCATAATGTAGTATACACTTACCTAAAGCATTGACCTATCCTTACCTTTCTCAAGCTAATGAGCCTACCTAAATGATCCATAGCCTCTAGTCTAAACCACTCCATTATCTAACCTTTCTTACAAACCTATCCAAACCTAGATCATGTATAGCTTATCCATCCCTATCTTTTCCCACTATAACCAAACCTACACTACCCTCCACCCTCCACTATCTATCCTACGCAACATGCCTACACTTACAACTTAGCCTATTTTAACCAACCATGCCTTGGCGTAAACAACAAAAATAAACTTATAATACCAAAACCTATCATAGCCTACCTATCCTAGTTTAGATACTTCCATAATCCCTAGAGTAACATTTCCTAACCTATCCTCAACATACAACATATATACTCCATTACCCTTAGCATCCTAACCTAATATAGCCTAAACTATCCCAAGCTCACATACTAAACATTTCTAACCTATACTACATTGACATAACCTATCCTACACTAACCTAAACCACCTAACATATCCTTAGATTGTAGGTTAAAACCTAGTTTGTATTCTAAACTCCATAATCCCTATTTTGTACCATAAACCCTACTTTGCATTCTAAACCCTAAAACCCTAGTTTGTATCCATTAAGCTATCATCGAAAAATAAGTAATGCAATGTCACCATTGACCAATATCTAGTAGCAAACATTACCTTTACACCTTAATCTAGCCTAGAAACATAATTTAGAAACCTAACCTATCCCTAGAAACCTAATATAGGCCTAGAAAAATAATTCAGAAACCTAGAAACAAATTTAAAAACCTAATCTATCCCTAGAAACCCTATATGTATACTTCATTCAACATTGGTTGATAGGTCACTATATGTCTTCTTCCTTCTAAGCTCACTAATTGAGATTCCTTAACGGTCTTTGGTGGACATGTGAGATAAGGATGAATGCGTGCAATTATGAATGTGCATGTGGTATCGGGACATGCACATGCAATATTAGGATGTGTGTGTGGGGAGCTTATGTGTGTGTGCATGTTTTAGAATTTGGTGTGCACAGTGCTAGTTTCACCAAATGTTGATTTTTTCATGTCATCATTACTATTGATTGATCAGTGGAACACATGGTATTTCTTGCACTGGGGGGTCAAATTCCACAGAACTCGCCATGAAATCCTCCAATAGGCTTGATCAACTTTTCTATGACCATATATATATTCCCAAAGTTATGGAACTTAATTTGGATTCCCAATGTTGGTTTTAGGCCTTGGGACCAATTTAACACGTGCCCCTAAATGACTACAGGGAGATACTTGTAGAAGGATATAGAACAAAAATAATTCATAAGACCATGAAAATGTCAATTTTGTTGGATTTCAAGAATCATGTTACAAGTAGGGGTATCATACTCTTGCAATTCCCATGGCCAAAGGTGGATTTTATTTGGCTGGACATGACACTAGAGTTTTTCTCAGTGGAACACTTGGAAAATATTGCATTTGTGGGGGTCAAGCCTAAAACAAGTAGCGTAAGTGGGTTATTTTAGATCCCACTACTCTGTTTGGCCATTATGGACATGGTCACACTACCCATGCTTTCCTAGTATATTTAAATTAAAAATTGATACCGTTGTGCAAAATTGGTATTGGCCCTTAAAGAGCAAAATACTAGTCCTCGATATGGTATAATAAGACCATTTATAGGGAATTAAATCATAGTAGAGGAGTTCCGGTGGATGAAACCTGACATCCTTAATCCATTGGAATTGACAGTTTCATGATATAAGTTACAATTCATGTTCTATGGCCAATAAAAACTTGTCTGTCAGGGTCATTAAAGGAAAATTTATGAATTTTCTCAAAGGGAACAAAATAAAAAATGGTAATCATAGCTAGGTCTCATTAGTTACCACAACCTTTTTTTTCCATTACAGATGTGGTTACATTTCCCACAGTTTCCCAAGATATTTCAATTCAAAATTCACCCTCATGTGCAAAATTGGCATGGACCAATAACAAAAGTATGTACACTTTCTAACCATCCTAATGTCCTTTGTATTCATGGATGGTGTATCCCTACCCAAACATATATGTAATATAGTTCAAAACTCGGTTTTGTTTCCCAAATTGAATTCTATGCATCGGGCTTTAATTCACCATGTGCCCTTGAAAGGATTTAGGGTTAAAGTTGCAACTATCCATAGAATAATGGTTGTGGCTTAGATCAATGAACCATTGACTCCATTGGATCTGCAAAATTAGAATAGTTATAGTGGTGCCTCTCCATAATGGTTACATGGCTCAAAACTATTATGATTCTTGAAGGGATATCTTGGGCCAAAAATAATCTTCACATAAATTGCACAAGAAAATATAGAAGAGAATACTATTGGAAACCTTCCATTTTCTATATTTATTAATATAATGGTGTTACAATAAATAGAATTCCAATAATCTAGATATGATTTGAATATACCAACTAAACCTGATTGGATGGCTAACTAAAAGTGTCTTAAATCACTATCAGAGCTCACTAGTCTAACTACACATGTCTAATTCAATTAGTAATCAGTTAAAACTAGTTAAACTGATGAGGTAGGTGATAAAAGGTTCCTACTCCCATGCAGCCATGAAAAACTTGTGCTAGTTGAACTAAAAGACATCTAACTGAATGTAACTAGAAATTGACTTAGCATAAGTACCTACCTACCAAAACCAACTGATGGAGGCTATTGGTGGAACTCAGAGTGGCTCCTAAAATGTATGGATTGGTCTCAAAGGAACATCAGTTCATGCATGCACATGCAGTAAGTTGAATATAACCTCTCTATGTGTTCCCCACACTCTATGTTTTGGTACTAGTGGACCCAATGGCACTATAGGACCTAAAGGATCTGGTGGACCCAATGGCACCAAACTTAAGTAAATGAATCTTAAGTTAGGCATGATGATCTAAAAGACTATAAATGGACAAGGATACAAAGGGATGAATAATAATAATCCTAACACCCCCTTTCAATCCTAACTTTGTACAACCTGGGCCTTGGTAACTAAGTCCAAAGGTCACCCATTACAATCTAAAATGTAAAATTTTATTTGTCCATGAAAAATTCAGGGAAAAGGAAAAACCGCATGGGGAAAATCCTTCCTAAAAAGTGGGAATGGCATAGAATTTAAGTAAGTATATTCACTCCATATTTGTTCTTCACTTGAATAAGCTATATGTACTACTTCTTGGTGAAAAAACATTGTAGATTTGTTGTAGATGCCCTGACCATGTATCAGATTGTTAATGTTGTGTAGACAAAAAGCATGAGGAGAAGCCCCTTGTAGCTCATCTTCTGGTAATGAAGGATCATCATGTGAGTTATCTATGATGAAACAACATAAAATATCATATCTGAACATAAAATCAGAGATGGAATAGAGATCTATGCAATAATCTCTTAACCAAAGAACATCAATGAAATTAGCAGGCACAATTTCTAATGTAGTTGCATAATGGTGAACCCGATGATGAACCTTTTTCCCAAACTGATGTAAAACCTTTATAATTATGTAATTTATCTTATGAGGATCTGATATATCAGAAATTAATTAATATGGAGCATCAAGAAACCAAGATATAGTGGCTCCAAAATCCGGTTGAGTTACAGTAGGAAAACTAGGATCAACTAGTCTATATTGACAATTGAGCAAATATGGTGAGCACAAGGATCTAAAATTTGAACTAATAAAATTTATATCAGAACAAAATATGTTTAAAATAATCCCACTTATATCCAATTATAAGGAAAAAAAACCAATTATACAAAGCAAATACATGATAACAACTTTCACCAATGATACAGTATAGGAAACCATCAAATTGTCTAGTTTACCAACTGAGGAGTTTGGGAGTTGTAGGGTATTCTGAGTATCAAATGGATGGGACAGTTCTATCGTAACATGCATATCAGGATGAAAAAAATATTCTAATTCATATAAATAAGAATCTGAATGGAGTTTGAAGGATTCGTATGAAGACAAGTCAGAACTAGTGGTAAAAAACTAGTATTGAGAGGAGATGGCTCTGGGAGACTGATAGGTATTTTTTCATGGGGTAGAAAAGATATTTCTGATTCTGATATATCAGAATGAGTATAAAATAAGAGACATCATAAAAATAATTTATTCTATAAACCAATGCATGAGCATCATTACCTTCGAATTGCGTAGTGTTATAATGCCCCTGGGGATCAACATATTTTTCCCTTCTTGCAAAATCCGGCACATCAATGTTGTTTCTTTAGAGAAACTGAGTCATGATGTCCATTTTTTTTAAGAAATAATTTTCATTGCGAGAATATTTTCTGCAATAGGTAAACTGTGATCTTCCTTTCTTGTTACCCTTCTTCTTGAAATTTGAGCCTTCATGAGTAGAGTTAGAACCTTAATATTTGGAGTTTGAATTTGTCTTTTTCTCCTTCACTTTTATATTTCCTTTGGACTTGATATACTTGATTCCAAGAGAAGGAAGTGCATGATCCTCTGAGGTTTTAATATTCCCCATTTGAAACAGCTTGATATTCTCTTGTGTGAGAGAATATATGAATGCATCCAAGGATGGCATCCTCCAATTTCGAACTACAAGCTTAGTAGAATAAAATGTTAACACAAAAACTGAGTATTCTAGACCCAAATTTGATAGAATGGATATGATTAACTGATCTATTTACCTTGTAATCCCACATTACTTGAGCAAAAGTACTAGTGACATTAACTTGGTGATGAATTCCTCAATGGTTTCAAATTCACTTGGTCTCAATGAGATCAAATCATTCTCTAATTGATGTCATATAAGATCATCTTGCTTTCTAAAGAGGGATTTAAGTTTGATCCACACTTCATTAAGTCTTGTCAAACCATCAAGATGAAAAAGAAGTTCAGGGGAGAGAGAGAGACAAAGAAAGCCATAATATTTATCATTCCTATTATGCGACCTTGTTTTTCCAGCAAGTGCATTAGGATCGATTTCTAAGGCCATGGTAACTATGTAGAGACCTTTGTTGCGCAATAGCATCTCAATCTAGGATTTCCATTCATAATAATTGAATGAATTCAAGTTTACTATCTTAGATAGATCCATGATCTAATGTTGTGTTGTTTGTGAGAGAACTGAATACCTGCACAAAACTATAAAGACAATTTTTGTTTAGCCTAGCCAGGCTTTGATACCATATTAGATTCTGGTAGGAAGATCTTGGGCCAAAAACAGTCTTCACTAGTTGATCCAATGGCACCAAACTTAATTAAATGGCTCCTAAATTAGGTATGATGATATAATATACTATAAATGGACAAGGAGATAAAGGGAGGATTAATAATAATCCTAACAGGAACATGTCTTGTTTGACGATTCCATAAACAAGGGTTTTGGTTAGTAAGAAGCAATGTAATTTCTGCACTGAGGATTCAATTTGGAAATTCCTTGACTATGAGATCATGGCTAGCATTCCCATGTAAAAATTTCCTAAAAAAAATGAAGGATCTCACAAAAGTAAATTATGTTTTTTTGTTTGAAACCCATGCCCCCGACACAGATTCACCATGCATCCCTGAAAGCGTTTAGGAGGAAAATCGAAACTAGCCATAGAAAAATGATCATGGAGGACTGAAAAAATGTCGAATCTGTTGGAATCAATATGTTGGAATAATTCTATGGATTCTTCTCTCCCCTGGGTCCCTAGACCAAATATCATCCTTATTGACAAATTTAGAATCTAGGGTTTCTCTCAGTGAGAGATAATGCAATTTTTGCACTAAGGGATTAAATTTAGAAATTTATTAATCATGACATTTTTACTAGCATTACCACATCAAAGTGAATGAAAAATACTTACAGGATGTCATAGAAATCAAGTATGCTTCTCGGATTCCTATGCCCCCGACACAAATCCACCATGTGTCCCTTAAAGCCTCTAGGAGGCGAGTTGAAAGTAGCCATAGAACAATAATTGTGGATTCGATCAATGAACTATTGAATCCATTGGAACAAAGAAATAAAATAAATTCTAGGGGTCCCTTTCTTCCCTAATTCCATAGCAGATAGTTTGTCATTTTCAATAATTTCATAAACTAGAATTTGTTTATGTAAGAGAGTGCAATTTATGTACTAAGGGGTCAAATTTGGAAATTCCTTGACTGTGATATTGTCTCTAGAATTACCATATCAAATATATTGAAACACACTTCAAATATCTCACATAACTCAATTTTTCTTCCTGATTTGAATATGATGCCCCTAGCACAAATGCACCATGTGTCCCTGAAAGCCTACAAGAGGTGAGTTGTAAATTCAAATAGAACTATGACCATGTCCCATATCGATGAACCATTTAATTCATTGGAATTATGAAGTTGGAATAATTATAGGGGTGCATATTTCACCTACATCCATGTCCCATACCTCATCCTTTTCGATGCTTTCAGAAACTAGGGTTTCTCTTAGTAAGAGATAAAGCATTTTTTCATAAAGGGGTCAACTTTGGAATTTCCTCGATTGTGAAATCATGGCTAGAGTTCCCACATCAAACCTTTCCAAACACACTAGTATAATATCATAGATATAAAATAATAATTTTCTTTAATTCTACCTATAAACTTCGATTTCATTAAATCTAGATTTCCTAATGAGAGTATGGACTTACAAGATGTTGCAAAAGTGTTACTATTGGATTTCCATAGTATGATTATCGTTTTTTAAAAGTGTGATTATAGGTTTCCAAAAATGTGATTGTTGGTTTCCGTAAGTGTGAACATTAGTTTCCAAAAGTATTATTAATGGTTTTTTAAAGTTTCGTCATGAGTTTTTGTTGATGTATTTGTAACTTCAGAATGTATTCACTTGTATATTTCATATATTATATTTCATTATACCTCAATGTTCCTATTGGAAGAGTCATTAATATAATAAAGTCATGTAAATTCAATGAGGTTAACCCTCCATTGTAAGTAGAGGAAATAGTCCCCACAATTTTGTTGAGGTTAAGCGTCCTTGTTGATCGGGGGTAAAAGTCCCCATAGTTGTGGGGAAATAGGGTTATTAGAATCTCCTAGAGATGTTGGCCCTGGTAAGTAATTGTCAAGTTATAAACTAGTATAAATAGAGAGTGAGACTCTCTATTTGTCAAACACATACTTCCTTAACTGGGGCGCATGAGTGAGAGAGATCAACTATCGGAGATCATTTTTATGTTTTTATGTTTTACTTTTGCTACTGGTGTTCATTCTATCTTTGAGGAAGCTGCAGGGTTTTCTCCTTTATGGTTTCCCCAAGGAAAATTCTTTGTCTTTTGTCTCTTGTGATTATTGTTGTGCATGTTATTCTCTCAGATAAGATCCTAAGATCATATTGCTTAAATGATAAAAATATAACATGGTATCAGAGCTAACCTGGGAAGAAGACACTATGCAACTGTAGAAGCTAGGGATTCTTAATTTTTGGATCTCTCTCCGAAATCCATTAGAAAGAGGAGGCTAGGATAAATCTCCATTGAATGGTGCATCTTTCTATCGAAGCAGAATTTGATTCTGGGCATTTTTAGTTTTTGCTGCTGGAAATTAGGGATTTTTACAGAAGAGGAATTTTTGAGTGAGCCCAGCATAGGATTTCTCTCCTCATCAAAATAGAAATTTAGAGACCAAGTTCAAAGTTTTCGATTGAGTAAAACTCTAGGAAAGTCAAACCCTAGTTTGATCCCAGGCCTGTAAAACCCTAGAATACTAAAACAGGCAGTTTTCGTACATTCACTATGTCTCGGGATTGAAGAAGTATCAGGGGAAAAAATTTTCGCAAGATGAAGATACAATCCTAATGTACCCTGTGTTAAAATTTCAGCCTCATATTCTCTATATACTGGGAGATACGATTCCTCCAAATCAGGGATCCAGCCTCTTCTAGGATTCATCCCTAAAGAGGACACCTAGGGATAATTTCTATATCTTAGGCTACAAATGTCCAAATGAAATTTATAAATATTTTCCGGAAAGGGAGTAGAATGATTTTTCTGTGTTATAAGTTTCAGACCCCGAAGGTGAAACAATGACACGTGGAAGTCTGTACAAGTTCTCTATGATGAGTAATCCTGAAAGAAGTCACCTTGGGAAAAATCTCATAAGTCCCAAAAGGTAAAACCAATTATGGCCAAAACTATGGTGTTGGAAAGAAGATAGACGATAATACCTTAGTGAAAATTTTCAGATAGAGAGGAGTATTAATATCGGAGATACCGTAGAAACAATATCAGGAATTTTTGCAGAAGAAATTGGAAAACTATGGCTTCCTGTTCCAGGAGATTCCCTCCATTGTTTTTAGAAAAGGAGTACATTGGAAAGCTCATCTTGAAGAGGCCTATATTTATATCCAGTTAGAATTTTGAGATTCCAATTTTTGAAAATTAGGGTTTCTCATACAAACCCTAGATCAACAATATCCAGAACCAAGACGAACACCTCAAATCAGTAAGATCAAATATTTTACTATTTACATTTAAGGTTGTCATTTCAAAATGACTAAGCACACCAGCTTGATGACAATATTGGTGAGGCTGAAAAATTCCAACCATGGAAGTATATGATCTCACTATTTCTTGATGGAAATGAATTGGACACCTACATAAGTAGAGAGGTTCTAGTTCCAGAGGGAGATGAGGCTAAAGCCTTACACAAGAAGATAATTGTTGATTCAATCAAGGATCACCTTATACCACAAGTGTCTTCCCTAAATACACCTAAAGAGATGTTTGATTCCTTGACCAAGCTATTTGAATGGAAGAACATAAATCAGAAGATGACTTTGAGAAACCAGTTGAAGAATGCCAAAGATCTAGAATGCAAAAACCATACAATCATACTTTATAAGGGTCTCTCTCAAATCAAAGAACAACTTGGAGTAGTGGATGAAGAAGTAGAGAATGCAGAAGTTGTGATAACCATCTTGAATGGCCTCCCAGGATCATGGGATTCCTTCATTCAAGGAATGTGTGCCAGAAGAAAGTGATTGGCTTCAGCATACTCTAGGAAGAGCGCACACAAGAAGAAGCTTGACTCATAATAAGAGAAAATAAGATGTGAGCAACTGAAGATCAAGATCTCATGATTCAAAGAAAATCCCTCAAGTGATGAGGAATACAGAGGACTCAATTCTTGAAGAACCTATTATCCATCTTAACATTTGGATAAAAAATGATGTTTTTATGAATGAAGAAGATGATGAAGCTGAAAGAAGGAATCTACCCATGAAACAAATAAAGATAAGTATTCAATTGTCATTTCATGATATTTTTTTGTTATGCATTTGTTTATATTTAGTTGATGTGTTATGCATGATAGAATGTTTGCATTAATGATAGTATACTACTAATATGCATGTGATGGTTAAGTAGCTCATACAACTCTCCATTGCTACTTATCTAGAATGAAACCTCTTTGCTGACATATTGGATTAGTGCACAATCTCAATGATGTCTTGGTAGAGATGTAAGGCATCTAGAAAGTTTCCATGAGATATGGATGAATGTTGTATTGAATAAAATAGTAGCATGATTATATATTTATGCATAAGAATTTTCCATTATGAATATTCCTTATGAAATGTTTCTAACCATACAACTGGTGCATTTGACTTGTGTTAGATTTTTAACATTAAGCTAGTGTAACATTAGGATATTTAACTAAGAGAACAACAAGCACAACAATCAAACACAATTGATAATGAACACAATTTTTTTCCTCAGGGAAACCATAAATGGAGAAAACCTTGCAACTTCCTTAGAGATAGAATCATCACCAAAAATAAAACCCCAAAACAGTAAGATGATCTCCCGAAAACAATAACCTTCTTTCTATCTAGCCCCAGTGTCTTCTTCTTCCTCAACTATTCACTACACTTGAGTGTGTATGAGTTGTGTAATAAATAGAGAGGCTAGCTCTCTATTTATACTAATCTCGACATGACTAAAACCCTACTAGGGACGACCTCTCTAGGAGAGTCTAATAACCCTAGTGCCATGAAACTGCAGGGAGTTTAACCCTTTGACAATAGGATGGTTACTCACAATGACTTGACATGACTTATTTACAATATAGATCTTCTTGATCAGAACATTGGGGCATGACGTGACTCAATTACATTACAAATACATCCCGGAATAAACATTGGGTTACAAGACATAAGAAATACAAGTGAATACATTTCGAAGTTACATATACATCAACACTCCTTCTTAAATAGGAAGGTATTCTCTTGACACAATTTTTAGCACAAGTCTTCTTCTCTATATCATATGGGTCATCGTCAAGTTCTTGTCATCTTCATCTTCAAGTCATATTCATCTGGATTTGGATCATCACTCAATCTAGATCATCATCACTAGATCATACTCAATCTGGATCATCACTGGATCTAGATCATCACTCGATCTAGATCACCATCATTGGATCTGGATCATCACTCGATTTGGATCACCATCACTGGATCTGGATCATCACTCGATATGGATCACCATCACTGGATCTGGATCATCACTGGATCTAGATCACCATCAATAGATCTAGATCATCACTCGATCTATATCACCATCACTGGATCTAGATAATCACTCGATCTGGATCACCACTGGGTCTGGATCATAGCTCGATCTAGATCATCACTGTTGGATCTAAATCATCACTCAATCTAGATAATCTCAGAGACATCATAACTGGATTTGGATCATAGCTCGATCTAGATCATCACTGGGTCATCATCATATGTGCTATCTCATGATTCTTCTCGTCACAGAAAGTTTGATAGAGCTAGCCCTTTTTCATGCTGGGTGTAGGCCTACCTCCTCATAGGTATTTGGTAGCCCTTACATCTGACCTACTTGTCAAAATGGCCAGCACTCACATCTGACCTTGACTTGTCAGAAAGGCATAGAACTGTTATAGCTGATTTTACCACTCCGGGTGAATCACACTTGTATGGCCTTCCCCTGTCCCTCTACAGACTCCTTAGACCCCTTGGACCATTTTTTGTCCTTTGATGTTTCCTTGACCATCCCTATAAACATGTGAAAATTAATACACGCAACTCTTAAACCCCTAATCGCGTACATACATGGGTTTGACCCCTAAAACCGCGTACATCGGGATGTGTGCAAAATCCAAATCCTTTTATAGTTTTCCTTGACATGGATCCGACTCACTTGACTCTTGGCCTTCCATATGCCTTGAGATCGCTCGGATTCGACCTTTTATTACCCCTTTAGAAAGCAATATAAGGAACTCTTTGGTACATTGAAGGCATATAAAATAATTGAGAGCAAAGAAACTATAGTCCACTGTTGCTGGAACTTGTGCTTGAGTTTTCATCCCTTTGTCCCTTGGAGCACTTTTGTGTTCTTCCCAAGCTTTCCTTTTGCTTCTGAGCTTTCTATAAAGAGATGGAGGATTGAGGTGATGGAGGCCCAAGTGGGGGATTCAGTTTCTTTGATTTGCAGACGTGCCGACATAGGTTGTATCCATTGTAATCTCTGATTTTATATTAATAGAAATATCTTTTCCTATCCAATAATGTATGTTTGAATGAATATTTTATCCATGGATGATTTCAAATGCTTATACATTGTTGATTATATATGCTAGAATAGATCTAACACCCATATGTATAGTATGCTTGTCTTGTTTACTTGTTGTTGAGAAAGTGATTTATCAATTCAAGCTGAAGTTGGAAAGCTCAACGGGGATCTACTTCAACCGTCCGGAATAAGGTACGAGGTTTGATCCTTTAGTGTTAGATATTTGATTTCTATTGTATAATAGAAAGGATTGATTTCTGGAGTCAAGCTATCTATTGTGGTACCCCAAGCCATAGGAATTTCTCTCCGTAACAGAATTGGTGACTCCGCTGGGGATTTCCTAGTAGTTGTCCTTTGGGGGTTTTCTATCAGCATTCAATGACTTTGAATTGCTCTTTTTCTCTTGTTTCTGTGTCAGGTTTGGGAGCATGTTTGCCTTGTAGTGTATGATTGGTGTGAAGTTTATCTCATATTGTCTGTTTTCCTTTATTTTTATGCACCTTTATTCCTGTATGCGAGTTTTTAACTCACAGTCGTGTATATATGTGGTTTTCATTGCTATTTTCATGTACACATGCAGGTTTACTACAAATAGTCGCGTATGCCCTTAGTTTTTCCTTCTAGAGGAATTTGGATGGTCGCTGGGTGAATTTTGATAATTGCTGAGTCTCCTTTGATACTGCTAGAGTCTGTATACACCTCTATTTCTTACCAGAGACGTTTTTTTTAGGGTAAAATTTCTTTTTTGAAGAATGTTCTTGTCATGGCATTTTTTGATTTTTTGTTTTGGGATTAGTGCATTATATTTCTTTTACCTTAGTACTTTGCTTGAGTACTACTTGAGTGTGCTTGCAGAGTCTGGGGGTTGTAGAGCCATTATTTTGCTTTAATATCTCATTTTTATTTCAAAAAATCCAAAAATATTTCTTATCATCATGCATTTCATCTTTCATTTTGCATAGTACTTGCACTAGATTTGCTTTGGAGTATTAGTCAAGATTTCATGTAGAAAATATTGCATTTATCATTTGAAGAAAATTATGCATTTCACATAGTAGAATACCCTATTTTTCATGGACACAATGCATTTGCATTGATTGTTAGGTGTGCATTTTGCTTCATGTTGTGTCATAACACCATTAGTTGCACAGCCATATACCTCTTTTGAGTAATAAAGCCAATTAAAAATCAACGCTTAATTAAAATGAACTACACTATTTTATTTGATAGGGTTCACCAACAAGATTAGGTTTTAGGGTCTTGAAATAGTTCATTGTGAGTAAATTCTCCAAGACCACTAAACAACAACATGTATGTGCCTGTCTAGGTGAGTGTGTGAAATTCCTTGGTATAACCAGTGTTTCTCAAGGTCCTCCTCTCAAAAGGGAGTTAAGCACGAGGCAGTGTGAGCAGTTATTGATTGGGATGACCCCTAGTCATAACTGAGTAGCACCGGAGATATTTCCAGGATTGTATTCGTATTTGGGGGCTCTTTCGATAGTTTCGGGCTTTGCTACCCTGCCCATAAGGTCAATCCCACCTACGACTGTCTGCTTGAGCATTGATTATATTGAGGTGACCTTAGTGTCCTTACCTAGGATATCGAGGGGGTACTCTGCAGGGGTTATTCTGCAGGTGTCTCGGCCAGGTTGGGGTCGAACAACACATTTTCTTTACACGTTGAAGCTGAGGGCCACAATAATTGGTTACGTACCTCTGCTTGTTGTGTATGGGAGTCTCAAGCCTCTCCTAAGAGAGACATACCTGCTTCATTTCAGAGCTCACTTATCCTACCCTTGATTTCTTGTGTTTGGCTTTATATTTTCTTGGTGATTTCTCTGTGCATGTTAGATTTCCTAGGGTTTACATAGATAGAGAGTCTTTTATATTTTTTGAGTCATTGTGGATTCGAGTGCGGCTCCTCACTGTTCTCGTCGTTTAGCAGGACTTCCACCTTCTACATCTCCTCCTCCTTTGGGAGAGAGAAATAGATAGTCCAGGTGGACTACTTTGCACATTGACTCACACAAAATGGGAGACCATGTAGAAGGTATTCCTCAAACCACCTTCTTCCATTCAATTGGAAGATGGGGAGTTTACTCTTAACTACGATCCTTCACCTGATTTGACTGAGTTAGGTCCTATAATTTTTGAGATAGTTACTTTTCATGATAGACCTACTTACTTTAGTATTGATCCCCCATTGACGCATCGCCAGTATCGAATGCCGAAAGATGATGAGACTCATTTTGAATCCACGAGCACTAGTTATGGTAGTTATGGTATGTCTGGTTTTCCCACACATGATTTGGAATTCCATGTCGAGTCTGAGTTTGAGCCTAACACTATGCCTAGGGGCACTCTGCACTAGGACACGTCACATTGCACCTTCCATCCCGGCAGTGGAAGCTACATCACATATTCCTCCTCGGTCTAGGGTTAGTGATCCTATTAGGATACCAGAGCCGAGATGAGTGACTATATGGAATAACAAATATATAATTACACAGGTCCCTTCATCCTCTATCCCTAGTTCTTCGAATGTTCACCTTCCACCTCATTCACGTGGTCCTTCGGGCTGGAACATTGCTACGAGTCATGTCCATACTGTGGTTAATTGACCAGTTGTGTCTTAGGTTCAGGTACCGCCCGTGGTTTCGGGAGGTCATGTTCATACTTCTAGAGGTCATATTACTAGTTTTGGAGCATATATTCCTACTTCCGAAATGTATATTCATACTTTCGAAGCATATATTCCTACTTACAGAGTGTCTCATGGGACATCTCATGCGATGACTTATGGACCCTATTATGAGACGCAGTATGGACATGGTTCTTCACCTTATGGGGGAGGGTATCAAAAACCCACTTACTCTCCAAATTACAGCTTTGTAGCTCCAAATATTCAAGGTACACCACACTATGGTGCTTCCATGCCACCCTATATGGGTCAAAAGGGAGGAGGGAACTATGGCCAAGGCCATGGTGGTTATGGTAATCAGACCTATGTGAATCAAAACTATTAAGGAGCCATCTTTTGACCTACTCATCCTTAGCTCCCTTTCCTCATAACGCTGAATCTTCCTGACTTGTCGAGATTGACGAACGATCCTGTAGCTCATGACCCGACTTGGCCGGCTGTCCCTACTAAGCTTCCCTCGGACATACCCAAATTCAAGGGAAAACCGAGAGAGGATCTGAGTGAACATGTTACTACCTTTCACCTATGGTGCTCTTTGAATTCCTAACACTAGGACTCAATCCATTTAAGGCTGTTTCAATGCACCATTATAGGGCCTGCCACGAAATGGTATATAGAGCCACCTAAGGGGCTATTTGCTTTGTTCAATGACCTAGTGATGAATTTTCTTAACCACTTCTAGCTACTAGTGCATTATGACATTGGTACAGAACTCTTGTCAACATTTCGCTAGGATAAAGCCACACATATCTTAGATCATATCCAAGAGTGGCGTAGACGGAAGAGGTTAATTGAAGCCTTTATACTGCCAGAATTCCTCCTCGAATGGTTCCTTAAGTCATTATTTTTGTATATAGCGAAGGATGTTTCTACATCTAGAGTGAAAAATGAGGAACAAGCCATTTTTAGGGTTCAGGAACTAGATTTGATTTATGCTCAGTCCAGTTTGTTATATGATATCATTCCCAATGCTTCGCGTTCTAGTTTCAACCCCAAAGTTAAACTTGGACCACATGCCGATGGCATTGTTGGTTGTGTGAGTGCTAAACCTGTGGATTCGGTTGCAAAACAAGTTCATTAATTGTCAATCAACCAATTTGCTTCGGGACAAGCCACGACTTCATCTCAACCCGCCCAAATGGTGAGTGTGCTTTCAGTGCAATTGTCGAACCAGAAGGGTAACCAGCAGCCCTGACAGAATAAAAAGAAGGGTAATAATAATCATAAGGGTGGGAATAGGAATGAAATGCTAATAATAATGACAAGAATGCTTGTAATGCTGTGGGGGACAAGCAAGCTAAATGTAAGGTCAAATTTCCTTGCAAGTTGTGTAAGGAAGATCACCTCACTTACTTGTTCCCTTGTATCGATGAAGCCTCGAGATTCTTAGCATAGGGCCCAGCTGTGATAACTAACCCTTTACCTCACAATCAAAATATCAAATTGAGGACCCCTGATCAGTCTGGTGGTGATCAGGATCTGCCGGAGGGTAGTAGTCATGGTTACATTAACATGGTACGTGATGCAAAAGTTGTGACCCATGCGAAGGACTATTGTTCGTCACAACCCAACCCAGGAAAGGAACCTAATTGACCAGGGACTCCTTTGCATATTGAAAAACCTGTGGATAAACCTAAAGCTACACCTCACATTCCTAAGGGAGTCCTTAAGCGTTCTGGGCACAATCCTAATGCCTGAGCCGCCCAGAACTATTTTGTTGTCGTGGATTTGGGACACACTCCTTATGCGATGTCTGCACTAGAAGTACTTCAGAGTTGTCCTTCACAAAAGAAGTCTTTGCTTTCTTCCCTTGGTGTGAATGATGATAATTCTTTCTTCATGATTAAATTTGAAACCACAGGACTTCAGCCTTGCTTGCCTTACTGTGTGTCTCTTTTGATTCATGTAGAATGTCTTAACATGACCGTCAAGTGCACTATGATTGACGACGAAGGCACTGCTACTTCTATGATGTCTTTATCATGTTGGAAGGGTTTAGGTTCCCCTAAGTTGTCTAAATCGGCGACCATGTTGACTGCATTTGATGGGAGATCATTTAGAACACATGGGATCCTTCCTTCCCTTAAGGTCTGTTTGGGAGGGAAGGCCATTGCGATAGAGGTTGAGGTGGTTGATGCACCCCTTGACTACAATCTCTTGCTGGGTAGGAATTGGATGTACAGTATGCAAGCTATAGATTCTTCACTATTTCGCATTGTATGTTTTCCATTTAATGGGAAGATAGTTATGATTGATCAAACATCATTCAAGAATCCATCTGTTACTGCATCTTCAGGAGCTTCAATCTCGATTGTAGAGCACTCTCAGCTGGCAACTGGGAGTATGGGTGTGGGAATGTATCCATCCCTCATGGGAAGTTTTAGTTCTCCTACACCTATCCTTATGATAGGGTCTAGTTCCAGTGAGGCTTCGACATCTATGAGATCGGTGTCTTTTTGCACGATTCATATGGAAGATCCTTGGATTCTTCCTACACCGAGTACTTCAAGTGAGCCCATCATAACGGACGTGTTGTTGCCTACAACTATGGTAGGTTATCGATATAATCTTGAGTGTGTTGTAGAGCCTAGTCCTTCCTCTTTGCGGACAGAGGAGGAGGACCCATGTGTGCTGCCTGCATGGGAAATATATTCTTCTCACGTGCATGACTACCTTGATAGTGTTTTTCCTTCAGACGAAGTGATTATTGAGGCCATGTCGAGAGTTGAGCCACCATGGAAAGAGGCGCTCCATCATAGATCTTACTCTCTTCCCGAGCTTGATCGCTTGGAGCATGAGGAATTTAGGAATGTTCTTAGTGAGAGAATTAGTAGTCCCATGGTTCAATTAAGCTCTCTTGGTCCAATGGCTAATGGAAACATAGCAAATATATCTCCAATGATTCCTATCAATATCTCTCGCGATCCTGGCAGGATAAAGAATGTCTATATTGGGGCAGAATGTTCCCATGCTGAGATTCAAGAATACACCGAGTTGTTTAAAGAATTTTGTGATATATTTGCTTGGTCTTACAATGAAATTCCAGGTATCGACCCTCACATTATTGAACATGAGATTAAGACTTATCCCAACGCTAAGCCTGTTCGACAATGCTTGTGTGCAGTGAATCCTAGGAAAGCACCCACGATTAAGGCAAAGATAGAGAAACTATTGAAAGTCAGTTTTATCTATTCCGTTCCCTTGACAGAGTGGGTTTCAAACCCCATTTCGGTGGATAAGAAGCACGAAGTGATCCACATATGTACTGATTTCCATGATTTGAATCATGATTGTCCTAAGGACAATTTACCCACACCATTTATTGATCATATTTTGGATGAGTGTGTGGGTAACGAGGTTTTTTCCTTTATCGATGGATTTTCCAGATACAATTAGATACAAATTAAGCCTGAGGACCAACATAAGACTGCATTTATTTGTCCTTGGGGAACTTTTGCATATCAGAAAATGCCTTTTGGCCTTAAGAACGTTGGAGCTACTTTTCAGTGGGCTATGAAATTGATCTTCCACCATCTCAAATCGATTATTGAAGTGTTTTTGGATGACCTTGCTACTCATTCTCATATGAGAATGCGTCATTCCTATCATTTGAGATTGGTATTCGAAAGGTGCTGCCATTATTTGGTCAGGTCAAATCCTCACAAGTGCATCTTTTGTGTGAAGTCTATTCGCTTGTTAGGATTCATTGTTTCTAAAGAGGGTATAAGAGTCAACCCTTTAAAGGTTGAGGAAATACTTTAGTTGTCTCCCCCAAAAAATATTCGTCATATTCAATGTTTGCAAGGCATGGAAAACTTCTTACGGAGATTCGTTATCTATTTTTCCAATTTGAATAGAGGCTTCATGCATCTTTTGAAGAAGGACACCACCTTTTGTTGGGATGAGCGAGCCCAGGATTCCTTTGATGTGTCCAAGAAAGCCATAGCATCAGCCTAGGTGATTATTCCCCTAGACTATATCCATGATTTTCTACTTTATGTGGCCGCGTCCATGGAGACGATTGGTATGGTTTTGGTTCAAGAGGATGAGGAGCTCCAAGAGCATGTCATATGCTATCTGAGCTAGAATCTTATTGACGTAGAGATCCATTATTCTCATGTTGAGAAGCATGCCTTAGCTACCATACATGCAGTTCAATGGTTGAGACATTATATTATCCTTCGCCAGAACTTTGTTGTAGCCCATGTCAATCCATTTCAATTCGTCCTCACTCAAAGGATGATTGGGGAAAAATATAATAAATGGATTTTCATCCTGCAAGAATTCAATCTCGAGTTTGTTTCATCAAAATTGAAGAAACTGTTAATTTTTGCAGAGCTTATATCGGATTTCCCAAGCGAGGCTGAGGAGTTGGTTTGAGAAGATATGCTTATCGATGAGCACATATTCTTAATCTCAACTTTAGACCCATGGTATTGGGATATCATTAGATATTTACAAACATTGAAGGTCCCTACTCACCTCTCATGGGATGAATGACGATGGTTACGTCACGTGTCTAAGAATTACCTCATAGTGGATAGCACTTTGTACCGTCGTGGGGTAGATTCCATTTTACGTCGTTGTTTAACTCATGAAGAGGCTGAGGTAGTGCTGAATGACTACCATGGAGGGATGTGTGGTGGTCATCTATTTGGGTTTTCTGTAGCCCAAAAAATCTTAAGAGCAGCTTATTTCTAGCCATCGATCTTTAAGGATTGTGTAGATGCGGTCAAGAGGTGCCACCCTTGCCAGGTGTTTGCACGTAATATGCGCTCGAAACCTGCCCTGTTACATCCCATCATCACTGCTGGTCCCTTCACTAAGTGGGGGCTTGATTTTATGGATTGCAACCCAGCTTCAATTGGGGGGCATCATCATATCATAGTGGCTGTTGATTACTTCATGAAATGGGCTGAGGATATGCCTAAAGTTAAATCCAACGATGAGAAATCTGCGCACTTCATATTCAACCATATTATTACTCAGTTCAGGATTTCGAAAGAGCTTTTCATTGACCATGGCTCTCACTTTCAGAATCATATGATGGAAGAGTTGGCATCAAAGTTAGGGTACAAATAAGAGCATTCCTCCTCTTACTACCCTCAAGCGAATGGACAGGTAGAAGCAGTGAAAAAATCACTCAAATCCATTCTCTAATGAACCATCACACAAAGCAAGAATAATTGGCACATTATGTTATATCCTTCTTTGTGGGCATATAGAACCGCTGTTAAGACTACCACAGGTTGTTCTCCATATCAACTTGTACATGGAGTGGAGTCAGTATTGCCGGTTGAGTGCGAGATTCCTTCTTTGAAACTAGCCATAGAGCTCTTACCAGACACTTCCCTGTTGGAGGAGCGTTTGGTCCACCTTGAGCAACTTGATGAGCAGCGTCGAGATGCCTTGGTGGCTCTAGAAGTAACTAAGCATCTCGTAAAGGTCCAATACAATAAGTTTGTCCGTCCAAGGAGATTTAGTGAGGGATACTTGGTCCTTTTTTGGGATCAACCGAAAGAACCCTTGGGGGCAGGAATGTTTAATCCCATGTGATGTGGTCCTTACATCGTCAAATGTGTGTTAGAGAAGGGCACATATGAGTTACTGGATTATGAGGGAATGGCCTTGGCGGAGCCTAGAAATGGGCTCTATCTCAAAAAGTACTATGCATGATTTTCAGCCAAGGCTGGTTATTGTATATTATTGTATAGTTTTGCATAGGTAGGTATTTTTCTTATAGTGATTGGGTTTGTGATTATTTTTCGTTCCTTTTGGAAGATGTCAATGGAATCTTCCACCTTCATAGGATTCACGGATGGTGCAAGCCGTCACACTCAACACTGATCCTCTGCTGCTTGGGTGATTTATACTCCTATGGGTCAGGTATTGTCTTCAGGAGGCATATGTTTATGGCCATATTCAAACGATGTTGCTGAATATAGTGCCGTTATTGAGCTTCTACGGGATTCCATTCTACACGGCATTCTCTCTCTTGAGGTACATCTTGATTCGGAGTTAGTAGTGTCACAGCTTAAAGGTTTGTACCATGTTAGAGATCCGACATTATTAAGAAGATTCTTACGTGTGAGATTATTAGAACGACAATTTGACAATATAACATACATACATATTCCAATATTTAATAATCAAGTTGCTGACTCATATGCTAACTACGTGCCAGATTGGAATTTGTTTCATACACAATAAACTCATCACAAACACAAATTTTTACACATGTAAATAAATAAACCGATCATCATAAAAGTTTTTATAAACATCCAAAATGTGGTAATACATAGTGTCATAATACAAAAATGGGGCTCTCGAGCCACCAAAATATAATACACGGTAATACAAAATGTATCGCTCCCATGTATCTAAGCCTGTGGAGGAGGAGGGGGGTTGTGATCGTGGATTGTCACCATGGGTCTAGCTAGCTGTTGAAATAGCCACACCCATGCTCGTGGTACACCCACCACCTGGTGCTACATGGCCTCAGGCAAGTCCTTGACTTATGCCATGGGTACTCTATGTGTCAGCCTCACGAAGTTGGTATGAATGCTTTGGAGTGTTCGCTCCGCATCCACACCCATGATATCGTCTCCTCTTCCCCTCCGTATATGATGAGGGAAGCCTTTAGGCTACTGTGGTCCCACATCTGCATGCATATGGTAGATGTCACTATGTATTGTCACCCAAAAACATGTCTTTTGATTCCATATAATCAAAAAACACAAAAAAAATTAAATAACTCAAAAATTTTAAAGAGAGGGTCGAGATTCATTTCCTATGTCACCGAATGCCAATCCTGGTGGTAGCGGCATGTCCGAGTCTCCCTGAAAATCTATCCCCGCATAGGGGTAGTCATCGATGGAAACTATCTGTCATCGCTACCATGGAAAGAAATCAGCTAGATAGGGGTTGGACACCCTACCTCCACCCAGTCTGCGCATCACATCCACCCAACACCATTGGGCTGGATCTCAAACCCCGTGCAGAGGAACGTCAACTCTAGGGCTCAATCCCAGAACACGCTTGAAGAAAAATGTGCTCGGTGTGTTGCTGAAACCAAAGTTTTGCACTCTACCCATCTTACACTCACTGAGATGGTGTTTCATGTTGCCCAATAGTGCAGTGCTCCAATCGTATAGATTGAGTCTCATGCACTCCACTACATAGAACATCAGAGGCCGCGAGGCCTGGTGGAGTGAAGCCAAGCCTGCTATCCTACCCAGTGTCAGTAGGATGTCCTTTAGGCCCAGCACCTGTATGGAGTTAGTTAGGATCTGACTCCCCACCTTCTCCATGTCTGGATAGCAGTACACCGCAATGTACTCATCTATATTCAGGCCACCTCTGGGCCCGCGAGAATGTAGGTTCACTACTTCCCCCTGTCGGGAAAGTCCTGTAATAAAGTATATGTCCTCCACTTCTATGGTGAGGGACATCCTGTATATATGGAATGACTCTGAGTATGGATCCCAGTAGCCTACTAACATCTGTAATAGTCCTGGTTTGGCCCTTAAGCCACCAAGACACTAAAATTTGTAAATCCCACATGCACATAACGCTTGTTGAGTCATTAAATTGGCCCTTACTGCCTCTTCTGCATCACCATGTTCATGTTCTCTCCATTCTAGGAACATCATGCACAAAAAATTTGAAGTTTGTCCTTTAGAATACTTGAAAATCCTTAAGCGTGGCTGCATACACAATTGTTTTCCAAACAACCGCGTATGTACGTGATTGTGAGGGAATTTTCTGCGTATATCCAGCCCTATACATGGAAAAACCCTCGATTTTTGTGTGCGTCGTAGATCCTATTTTAGAATGGCATAGAAAATCAAATACACCATGGAATTTGATAAAATTTGCATCAAAATGGAAGAGTAGAGCATGGGTAAGTACCTGGAAAAAATGGCAGTGGATTCCACCAGCTGGATCTCCTGGAATTCGCTGTTGAAGTTTTGAGCTCAAATGGGTAAAAATTTCAAATGTTTTATAATGTTTTGAATTTTTTACTATTTATAGAAATTTTTCAAAATTTTGAAAATTTTTACCCCCTTTCCTATAGTTTGGACCATTTTTGGACTGATTTATGATGTAGGAGACTTTTTTGAGTGTCGTTTCAGCTGTTGGATTGACCCATTCATGCCGATTTTAGGTATCATGTCTAAAATGGCATATAGGTTAGGTTTCATCGTTGTTTGCATTTTGCATGACCTTATGATCGTTTCATTATAGCCTTAGGTACAAACCCACTCTATTATGTCATAGAACCATCTTGCTGTTTTAGAAGTGGCATGATATGAGTGGTAGAGCTTGAGCTTACATGGGTACCCTAGTTAGCGCCTTATTTCCATTTGGTGCCCATGATGACATTTTGTCCCTTAGGGTGTGGGAGTCCATTGTATAGTATTGCCATGACACTTCGCAAGAGCCTCATACTCCTCTTGATCTTTTGCTAGCCTATTTCCCTCAGGACTCCCTTGTGTCAAGTTGTAATTGCATTATCATGAGCTTTTCCTGCATGATTGAGCCTTACACTGGCTTCCCTGACATTGAGTTTCAACCATATAGCCCGAGCTTGTCTCATGTCTAGCCATGCAGAGCCATTTCATATATCCTTTGTAGCTTGATTCCCTATTTTTACCAGGAGGGGATTTTCCCCCGAGTGTCGCTATCCTACACATGTATCCTTGCATTGAGCATAGGTATGTTCCATTACTTGGAACTAGTTTGTTTGCCTATATGACACTCGTCTCCTCCTAGTCTGTAACTATAAAGCAATTTTATTCTTTTTCAAGCTTTTTAAATATTTGAAAACGTCCAAAAAACTCAAAAAATCAAAAAGCCGGACAAGGAAAGATGTTATCTTTTGGCAGCTGTCAAGTCATGTCTCCTTCGAACAGAGCACTGTATATCACATCCATTGTTTATGTTTATAGTTTGACTTTAGGAGTTGTACTCATTTATCTGAGTTTATCTCCACTGACTGGTTAAGCTTCCAGTCCCCATGGAGCCTTTGTTGATTCCTCCTTTATCGCAGAGATGTCCCAGTTTTGTATATCGAGTCTATGTTGCCTTCATTTAGTCACCATTCGCCGTTTTTCTCTTGTTCGAACGAAGTTGAAACCTGATTTGGCCATTCCTCAGTTATCTTGACTTTGGCCATTCTCGGTACAGTTACTGGTTTGTGCACCTTATAATCGAGTCCTTCCACATTGTACAGCTTTATTGAGTACCTCGCGTTGGATGATGAGGGATGCCTTAATGCCCTCCTTCCAGCGGATTTCATCCCATTGACTCTAGATCATTTATTCTGGGTTTGGAATCTAGAGTCATTTTTCAGTGCCATGAGACTTGTAGTCGTTAGTGGCAGGTTCTCTTGCCATCAACAGTTTTTGGGAATACATCAATGTCCCCTAATTGATGGATCCTCTCAAGTGTTAGACCTCAACACATTTATTCACACTTTTTAGTTTGCACTCTAGTACCTTGATTCCCATTTTCATTATCGGTGGGTGATATCGTGTCTGTTAACGATATACATCAATGATCGGTAATCAGATGATGGACTACTATGTTCGACCTCGACACCTCTATTCACATAGTAGGACATGTACTCATAGCGGTTTGTGTAAAAAACCTTCCAAATTGGTGGCATCTCTTATATGCTACCTCCTTGATCGTGCAAGTGTTCATGAGATTTCATCTCTCGTAACTTGATTCCAGTATATGTCAGACATTTCCAGCTATTATGGAGATCTTGATCCATTATGGAGATCATGGTCCTTTGTATATATTCATCATGGAGATTCTGATCTATGTATATTGTACGTGGCGATGACCACTTATGTGATATTTTGTATCATGCCTATTCATGGCCATTGTACTCTTATGTATCTGGGACTGGTATATGTATTTGCAGTTGTGTGCAGAGTTGTATCATTCTACTATGATTATTGGGTGGCTGGTCTTCCATATGGGATCCTTCATCACTCCACTTCTGGGATGGAATTATAATGTATTTCGACCATCGTATGACCCCTATGACCTCACACATTAGGGGGCATCTGTTATAGCTGATTTTACCACTCCAAGTGAATCACACGTGTACGGCCTTCCCCTATCCCTCTGCAGACTGCTTAGACCCCTTGGACCATTTTTTATCCTTTGATGTTTCCTTGACCATCCCTATAGACATGTAAAAATTAATACACATGACTTTTAAACCCCTAATCACATACATACACGGGTTTGACCCCTAAAACTGCGTACATCGAGATGTGCACAAAATCCAAATCCTTTTGGAGTTTTCCTTGACATGGATTCGACTCACTTGACTCTTGGCCTTCCATATGAATTGAGAATGCTCAGATTCGACCTTTCATTACCCCCTTGGAAAGCTATATAAGGAACTCTTTGGTACATTGAAGGAATATAAGAGAATTGAGAGCAAAGAAACTATAGTCCATTGTTGCTGAAACTTGTGCTTGAGTCTGCATCCCTTTGTCCCTTGGAGCACTTTTGTGTTCTTCCCAAGCTTTCCTTTTTCTTGTGAGCATGCTATCGAGAGATGGAGGATTGAGGTGGTGGAGGCCAAAGTGGGGGATTCAGTTTCTCTGATTCATAGACATGCCGACAGAGGTTGTATCCATTGTAATATATGATTTTATATTAATAGAAATATCTTTTCCTGTCCAATAATGTATGTTTGAATGGATATTTTATTCATGGATGATTTCAAATGCTTAAACATTGTTGATTATATATGCTATAATAGATATAACACCCATATGTATAGTATGCTTGTCTTGTTTACTTGTTGTTGAGGAAGTGATTTATCAATTCAAGCTAAAGTTGGAAAGCTCAACGGGGATCTACTTCAACCGTCCGGAATAAGGTACGAGGTCTGATCCTTTAGTGTTAGATATTTTATTTCTATTTCATATTGGAAAGGATTGATTTCTAGAGTCAAGCTGTCTATTGTGGTACCCCAAGCCATAGGAATTTCTCTCTGTAACAAGCACTTACATATGACCTTGACTCGTCAGAAAGGTGCTCAGTCCTATACTAAGGGTTCCTCGTAACTAACCAGGTGCCTCCATTTAGAGAATGGCAGTAGCCCTTACATCTGACCTACTCATAAGAATGACAGCACTCACATCTGACCTCCTCATTAGAAAGGCGGTAGCCCTTACATCTGATCAGGTAGGACCTCATCCTACAGTCACATCAGAATGGTCGACACTCACATCTGACCTACTCGTCAGAAAGGTGGTATCCCTTACATCTATGTAGGATCTCATCCTACATTAGAATGGCCATCACTCACATCTGACCTCCTCATCAGAAAGGCGATAGCCCTTAGATCTGTGTAGGAACTAATCCTACATCAGAATGGCCGGCACTCACATCTAACCTACTCACTCAGAAAGGTGGCACTCACATCTGACCTACTCATCAAAAAGGAAACAACCCTTATATCTGATCAAGTGGGAACACATCCCTCAATCACATTAGAATGGCCATGTGCTCACATCTGATCATGTAAGACTACATCTTACAATTGTCTCGGAAAGGCCCTCAATCCAAGACCAAGTATCCCTGGTAACTCACTAGGAAGCTCCATTCCAAGAATGGAAATAGCCCTTATATTTGATCATGTAGGAACCAATCCTATAGTCATATCAGAATGGCTCAGCACTCATATCCGACATGGAAGGAATCAATCCTCTCACCATGATAGAATGGCTCATCCCTTACATCTGACCTGCTCTGCTCATCAGAATGGCTTCCAAACTCGTCCCTTCCCCTTGGAAGGGACCTCGATCTGGAGAACACCAAGCTTCTCCCTGAAGTACTCAAACTTCACTCTGGCCAATGGCTTCATTAACACATAAGCTATCTGATCATCTGTTGCAATATACTGGAGCTTCACTGCTCCCCTCTGCACCATATCCCTAATATAGTGATACTTGATATCGATATGCTTCGACTTGTCATGGAACACTGCGTTCTTTGACAACTTCACACAAATTTGGTTGTCACAGTGTATACAAGTAGAATCCATCCAAAGATCAACTAAATCAGATAGCAGCTTCCTGAGCCATATTGCCTCACAACTAGCTGAACAAGCTGCGACATGCTTTGCTTTTGTGTTGTTGTTCAGGAATAAACACCCTTATAACTGAGGGTATGGGGTTACCAACTTACTCTTAAAACTTGCAGACAATCAGCTTTAAAGTACAGAAAGGAAATAGGAAGATATGATGAACTCACCCGATTAATGATGGTTGATCCAAGCTTTGTCTTCTCCCGCTCTATTACTCTCCAAAGCTTTCAGGAATGCACCTCCTTCACCTACAAAGAGTAAATCCTCCAAGTGCAATATTATACATGTATATATGACAAGTTAGATAAACAATATATAGAGTTTTTAATCATAAATATTCATCAAACCCTGATACATGAAAGATACTCAACACAAAGTTGGAAGAAGGATTCTCTTTATTAACAATAGTGAATGAGATAAGTGTACAACTGAATGCCTGAAACAAGGACTCCTCTGCAACCAAAGGATTCTAAGTTCTGTTGCCCAAATACTTCTGAAGATATACCACTAGCATAAATTTTCTCTCTAAGTATGATTGATTAATGCCCTCCCCAAGGCCCAGGAATGATTTTAAGGAACCATACTTATTTAAAAGTGTATAAATGTTGGTGAATATTACCAATTCTTAAAAGGTCAACTATAAAATGATTGGCGATATTTTTCAAAAATATTTTAATTTCTAAGGATTTTATATCGTTTTTATAATAATTTGGCGATTTTTAGGGTGAAAAAATTTTACCCTATCAAAATTGGGTGAAACGGGGCTTCAAAAAATGCAAAATGGCGAATCGTTTTTGGGAGAAAAACATGGAAAAATAGCCCACTAGGCTAAAATTCGCCCCTAAAATTATCCTTTCCAAGGCCTCTATTTATACTTAGGGAAATAGAGTAGTTTTTGTTAGAATAATCAACCCATAGTTTACCCACTTAGACATTAATTCCATTATTTTTGTCTTATTTGCCTAGTTCATGTGTCCCACCTTGTGCAAGTTGCTATTTGCCTATCCATAGAGGTCAAACTTGCCCTATTTGACTCATGTAGCACATGGGAGAGCTAAAGGAATCAATTCTACTTTATTCCTGGCCTCCTAGGTTCCCTTCTGCTTTTTCTGCTTTATTGCCTCCTTTTTCAGTGTTTTAAGGCAAAAGAAAAAGCTAGACTAGGTGAGGTTGACTTGTTTTTTGTCCTACACATACTCCTCTCTTGACTCCCTTCAATTTATTTGAATGGAAAGAAGAGATGGAGATACTATTGAGAGAGAAAGGCCTCTACATGGTGACTATGGAAACAGAAGCAGAGCCCAATGCAGCTGCAGAGAAGATAAAATGGCACAACAGGAGGGATGAGGCTTATGGCCTCCTGTGCCTAAGTATTTCCAGAGACCTCCTTTTCCATCTCAATGGATTGACATCATCGAATGAAGTATGGGAGAATATTTCTGATATTTTTGGAAAGAAATATGAGATGAGGGGACATCAAATTGAAAATGAGCTGATTTCTCTGAGTCCAACGAGCTTTGAATCCCTGCAGCTATATTTCTCCAAGTTCAAAGCACTAGTTTTGTAGCTGAAACAGTGTGGTATTGAAAAGAAAGATGATCAGCTCGTATTGGCCATCCTCTCGAAGCTGGGCCCTGATTATTCATTGTTTGTTTTGACCTTCTATGCCACAAAACTGACAGCTCGAGCCTGGAAGATGCCTAGCCTTGCAGATTTCATGGAATCTCTCACACAAGAACAGGACAAGCTGGTGATGATGGGCACCATCAAACCATCCAAAGATCAAGCTTTGATTGCTGGAGATTCAAGGGTGGATTCAAAAAGCAAAAAGAAAGCTAAAAATCCACATGAGCAAAAGAGAGACAAGAAATAGTCTCTGGAAGATCTACAAGGTCCCAAGAAGAATAACCAGAAGAAGAAGAACAAAGGTGAAATGAACAAGTGCACATACTACAATAAGGGAAATCACACTAAAATCTCTTGTATGAAAAAGCAGATAGACATGCTGACCAATCTCCTGGAGAAGAATGGCATCTCCCTTCCAGAAAGCTCAAAGAAGAGAGAAGGAGGATCAAGTTCAGATGATAGAGAGAGAGTTCATGCTCTAGTTGCTGGCACATCAAGCTCACCCAGTTTTATCATTGATTCTGGAGCTTCAAGACACATGGTTTCGACTAAGGAGGCCTTCTCCTCACTGGATATGTCGAAAGGACCATCTATTGTACTGGGAGATGACTCTCTCACTGAAAGTAAAGGAAAAGGAAGGATAGATCTTGATCATGGTAAGTTCAACAATGTGCTGTATGTTCCTGGTATCGCCTCCAACCTCCTGTTAGTGTACCAGATGACCCACACTGGGTCTCCTAAGAAGCTCATATTCTCCCTTGATGAAGTTGAGATCACAAATATTTCAACTGGTAGAGTCATTGCAAAAGGAGTTGCGAATCATGCTCAAAAGGTATACATGTTATCACACTTCCTACCTTACTCAAACCCCTCTTCTCTTCTCATTCATGCTAATGAAGCCAGCAAGCTGTGGCATTAAAGATTTGGCCACCTTAACTACAAATATATTTCTGATCTTAGTGAAAAAGAGATGGTCATAGGGTTGCCCAAGATAAAATTTTCCAAAGGAGTCTGCCAAGGCTGTATCCTAGGAAAACACCCAGAGCACAAATTTGAGAGAGCTAGTCATGAGAGAACCTCTGCACCCCTCGAGCTGATCCACAGTGATGTTTCTGGTCCATTCCCTCATATGTCCATGAGTCAGGCCAAGTATGCATTAACTTTTATTGATGACTTTTCCAGGTATTGCTGGGTTCACTTCCTGAAACACAAGTCTGAAGTTTTTGGCCTATTCAAAGTCTTTAAGGCTTTGGTTGAAAACCAGTCTGGAAGGAAACTCAAGGCCCTCAGATTTGAAAATGGTGGTGAGTATGTCAAGTCTAAGTTTATTAACTATTTTGCAGATGCAGGTATTCAGATGCAGCATTCTATCCCTTACACACAACAGCAAAATGGTGTTGCTGAGAGGAAGAACAGATCACTGAAGGAGATGGCAACATGCATGATGGAGGCCAAAAATTTGCCACCAAAGTACTGGGCCGAAGCTATAAACTGTGCAGCCTATATTCAGAATAGGGTGCCTCACAAACATCTTGATTTTATGACTCCCTTCTAAGCATGGAGTGGGCACAAGCCAGATGTGACCCATTTCAGGATTTTTGGCTCAAAGGCATGGGCTAGAATCCCGACAAAGAAGAGGAAGGCTTTGCAGCCCCAAAGCCAAGAGTGTATTTTTGTTGGATACTCTGAAGATTCAAAAGGGTACAAGTTGATAAATTTGAGCACAAATAAATCCTTCATCGAAAGGTGTGTTCAGTTTGAAGAAGAACCCCTTGCAGAAGTGGAAGTTGGTGAAGCCTCTTCACCACTTGAACCTCGAGAAGTAAGTAAAGAGTTTGTTGAACATGCTGATTCTGATTTATCTGATGGATATGAGTTTATTGCAGACCCTAACATCCCCACAAGGCCAAAATGGGCATCCAAGACACTACATGCAGTAGGTGAGCTAGCTGGGGATCCCAATGACCCAAGGAGGACTAGATCTCAATTTGAGAGTGGTCTGTGCATGAAAGATCCTATGTTTGCTGAAAAATGATATTTGATGGTGGAGTATGATCCTAAAACATATGAAGAAGCAGTATTAGATCCAAGATGGCAAAAATCCATGAAGGAGGAGTTCAGCTCACTCCAGAAGAGCAACACATGGGAGCTAGTGGATCTTCCCCCAGGGAGAAAACTAGTACAGTGTAAGTGGGTCTATAAGAACAAATTTGCTTCTGATGGTTCAACAATAAAGTACAAGTCTATATTGGTAGCCAAGGGCTACTCACAGGTTCATGGCATATATTACAATGAGACCTTTTCCCCAGTGGCAAAAATGGATTCCATCAGGCTAGCTCTAGCCATTGCAGCCTCAAGGCAATGGGAGGTACATCACATGGATGTAAAGTGTGCCTTCCTGAATGGAGATCTCACTGAGGAGATATATATGCAGTAGCCTCAAGGTTTTTCTACTAACCCTTCTCTTGTGTGCAGGTTGAGAAAGTCATTGTATGGGCTAAAGCAAGCCCCTAGGGCTTGGTATGCCAAGATTGATAGCTTCTCGCTATCACTAAATTTTGTTCGGTGCAAATCAGATCCAAATGTCTATTTGAAGTTAGTTAATGGTTCATTAATGATCATTTTGTTATATGTTGATGACCTCCTCATTACAGGAAGCTCACAGGCTGAGATTGCTTCCTTAAAAGGAGCTATGAACCAAGCCTTCTCCATGACAGATTTGGGGCTCTTAAGTCAATTTTTGGGGCTTGAGATCTCTCAAACCAAAGCTGGAATCAAGGTGCACCAGTACAAATATTCCTTGGACTTGCTAAACAAATTCAGAATGAAGGATTGCAAAGCAAGAAAAACTCCTTTCCTTTCAGGAGTGAAGCTGGAAGAAGCTGATTCTTCACCGATGGTAAACAATACACTGTATAGGCAATTGATTGGCTGTTTGTTGTATCTGACACATACTAGACCTGATATTTGTTATGCAGTAAGTGTGGATTCTAGATTCATGGATCAGCCTCAAGAGATCCATTGGAAAGAAGCCAAAAGGATCCTTAACTTTGTTCAGGGAACAAGGACACATGGGATCTTCTATAAAGCAAAATATGATCTTGAGTTGATTGGATTTACTGACAGTGAATGGGCAGGTGATAGCATAGATAGAAAGTCCACTTCAGGATATGTGTTCATGCTTGCAGAAGGGCCAATCAGCTGGTCAATCAAGAAACAGAGTGCCATTGCACTCTCATCTACATAAGCAGAGTACAGAGGAGTTGTTAATGCAGCAACTCAATGTTTATGGTTGCAGGGTTTACTTGGAGAGTGTGGCTTCGAACCTGAGTACTCAACTACCATCTACTATGATAACCAAAGTACCATTCAAATATGCAAGGATCCAGTTTAGAAGCAGAGAACCAGACACATTGAGATCTATATGCACTACATCAGAGAACTTGTGCATGATGGCACCATTCACCTACTCTTCTGTTCATCTTTAGAACAAGTAGCTGACATCTTCACCAAATAATTTTGTGAGAAGACCTTCAGCGATATCAAATCACTACTAAGGATTGCTGATCATGCTATGAAAGCATGAGTGAAGACAAGATTCTACAATTTTGTTTTACAGTCCATGTTTAAGGGAGGGTTTTCTCAAGTTGGTTTTGCCTCTTTCCTTGTTTAAATGGATTTGCAGTATGTAAAGGGTGAATAAGCCTTGTTTCTAGGCCCTATAATTTTCTGATATATTACTCATAAGTTAGGCTTAAGGGGGGGTGTTAGAATAATCAACCCATAGTTTACCCACTTAGACATTAATTCCATTATTTTTGTCTTATTTGCCTAGTTCATGTGTCCCACCTTGTGCAAGTTGCTATTTGCCTATCCATAGAGGTCAAAATTTCCCTATTTGACTCATGTAGTGCATGGGAGAGCTAAAGGAATCAATTCTGCTTTATTCCTGGCCTCCTAGGCGCCCTTCTGCTTTTTCTGCTTTATTGCCTGCTTTTTCAGTGTTTTAAGGCAAAAGGAAAAGCTAGACTAGGTGAGGTTGACTTGTTTTTTGTCCTACACATCCTCCTCTCTTTTCTCCATGAAAACGAATGTATGAGATTCCATTCCACCACTCTTTAGCTTGCCTATTCCTTTTTTCCAATTCGTGAGCTCCATGACAAATTTGGGATCAGCTTTTTACACCTATGGGGGATTTGCTTATTTTTGGTAAGCCTGCTTTATACTAGATTTGGATGCCTCCTCATGCATTGGATTTCTTGATGTATTCTATTTATTCAGAAACCTATGTTATTACAGGGTTGGCTATTGTACATTCAGTTAATACAATTTAGTGTTACAGCTCCATATTCAGTCTCTTTTGTGAGAAATTTTGCATGATCAATTGATAATTGTTGTGAGTAAAATTAATCTATTGCTGGCATTAATTTCCACAGTTTCAAAGGTTGAGGAGGTTGATACAGTTAATATAGTTAATGATTAGGGCTTAACAAATCTCCATTAATTGTGTTATATTATTTTTAATGTCGAATGGAGGCGTACGTGAGTATTGATACTGGAAACCCGCGTATGACACACGAGTTACTATAAGGGAAACCCGTGTACATATCTGTACACAGGTTTTAATGGCAATAATCACATATAGTATGTGATATGCTATGGAGATAGTCGTGTATGTATGCAAGTTGCTGTGGAAACAGTCACGTATAGCAATCAACATATAAAAAGGTAAAATGTAAAGCTGAGTGGATAGTGAATGCATCTCATGTCATGCCCATCTATAGTGTTTAGGAAACCTTCAATCCATAAGTGTCCTTTTTTCTACCAACATATGAAGTGTCGGCACTTGGATGGAGAAGTGCCATTTAGGTTGATAACAGATGGCCCCTAATGTGTGAGGTCAGAGGGAAGCGATGGCCGAAATACATTATAATCTCTATCTTTGGAGAACTAAAAAATCCAATGGAGCAGAGGTAGTACCTGAAACAAATACATAATAATTTCATATAAAAAATCATATCTGAGGATGCAATGTTCAATATACTAGAACACTAGCTCCTTTACAATGTTTGAGTACATCATATAGTACGGCTACAAGACCACGTATATTACAAAGGTGGATCGAAGCCACACTATACAATAATGATGAGTCTTCAAAGATCTGGAAGATGTGTATATAGGTAGAACATAATCTTGCACAACTTAGTCCATAAATAGGGAACTAAGGTCTTCATAAACAATCCCAAAGAACCAATACAATCCAAGCCATGTGAATAGATGTAGGTTGAATTCGAACATGGAGCGGATTCAACAGATTGTCAATCAATAGGTGATAATCGACAACTGAAGCAAAGGAATTCACCAATGATGAAAGTGAATCCTGAGGTACGATCATCAAAACTCTAGGTCTTTGTTGTCAGAAAGTACTGATGCAGAAACATACTGTGATAAGGAAGGAAATAGATCCTCCAATGGATCACAAGAGTGACTAGGAACTGGGTAAAGGAAGGGAGACACAAGTGATAAAAGATACAACAATGATGGGATCAGGATAGAGATCAGACATTGAGTTAAGTCCTTGAATAGTGAGCATGAAATAGAGATGACCCAAGGCAGCTTTTGACTTTATAGATAGAACAACTAGACTTATATGTCATGTAGAATACATGATCAGATTCCCCAGGTAGAACTGACAAGAGGAGGAGTAATAAACTCGAAGTAATAGTTGAACTGAAGGTGAAAACTGAGACATGGGTATTGAAAAAGACAGAGAGTGCTATGTTCAAGGATGACATGCTGCCACTAACTGAAAACCAAGAGAAAACTTCTTCCTTACCTTCCCTATTAAATTTTAACAAGTCGAAGAAAGTCAACTCGGATCTCTCTTCATTTTTTAACAAGCTTGAAGAGAAGAAGAAAATAATGCTTGATAGTGTCAATGATTCATGGATTTAATGAGCCTGAACTAGTACATGCTCAGTTGGGGTTTTCACATTTAAAGAGTTTCAAAACTCCAAAGAAGACTCCAGGGGGGTCCTTTTTCATCCAATTTAGTCTCCTTAGACCGAAAAAGTATAAAACATACCACAGAAGAACTCTCTTAACTTCTGTAGAAGAAAATGTGAACCTTTTTCGTACTTAGTCAGGGAGGTCCGAAAAAGGTTAAATTAACACCTACCCAATGATCCTTCAAGAGCATCATATAGCTTGAGTTTTATGAGTGTGAAGGAAAGCAAGATCACTCGAAAAGATCCATTTGATTACGAGGAATGGGGCTTACAACAATAAAATCGATGCTTTGTTCTTTAGTGTTTAACAAGCTCAACAAAGACATAAAGTACACTCAGAATCTTTTTCATGTTTAGGTCTAGAGCATGAAAAAGAGAAAACTAAGCTCCTACCGGAGTTCCTTTTCCATAAATTTAGTCCCTCAGGTACGGAAAAGTGATGAACCTATGCCTGAGAATACTCTTCTCAATTCCGTATAAAGGAGAGTGATCCTTTCTCGTGTTATTCCGCATGGTCTGAGAAAGCGATAACCTACCACCAATGCAGATGCCCATTCAAATATTCTTAATGGGCTTCAATGGACAAGTTAACTCGGCAGTCAAGTCTATTTTAAGGAGTCAGACCTGGTGTTATTAACCCAAATGGAAATTCTCCGTCCAAGTGCTGACACTTCATTTGTTGGCACACAAAAGGACATTTATAGATTGAAGGTTGCCTAAAACACTATAGATGGGCATGTTATGAAATACATTCATTATCCATCTAGCTTGCCATTTTTACCTTTTCATATGTCAATTGTTGTACGCGACTTTGCCTATAAACAACCCGCGTACATACGCGATTTTTCCTACAGCATGTCACGTACTGTATAGGAGTATTTGTCATTGCAACCCACGTACAGATCTGTACGTGGGTTTCCCTTATAAAAACTCGTGTGTCATACGCAGGTTGCCAGTATCAATACTCGCATACACCTTCCTTTGACATTAAAAATAATAAATCGCGATTAATTGAGATTTGTTAAGCCCTAAAAAATAACTATCTTAACTATCTCAACCTCCTCAACCTTTGAAATTTCCTTATTTCACTAAGTATAAATAAAGGCCTTGGGGAAGGCATTAATCAATCATACTTGGAGAGAAAAGCTATGCTAGTGGTATCTATTCAGAAGTATTTGGAGCAGTAGAACTCAGAATCCTTTGGTTGCAAAGGAGTCATTGTTTCAGGCATTGGGTTGTAACCTTAACTCATTCACTATTCTTAATAAAGAGAATCCTTATTCCAAATGTGTGTTGAATATCTTTCATGTATCATGGTTTGATGAATAATTATGATTAAGCACTCTATATATTGTTTATCTAACTTGTCAAATATACATGTATAAGTTTGCATTTGGAGGATTTTCTCTTTACAGGTGAAGGAGAAACATCCCTGAAATATTTGGAGGAGAAGTAGAGCTGGAGAAGACAAAGCTTGGATCAACCGTCGTTAATCGGGTGAGTCCATCCTATCTTCCTATTTCCTTTATATACTTTAAAGCTGAGTGTCTGCAAGTTTTAAGAGTACGTTGGTAACCCCAGAACTTTGGTTATAAGGTGTTTATTCCTGAACAATAGAACTGGTGACTCCGCTGGGGAGCCCAGACTATTGTAGGTTATTTCTGTTACCCTTGACCAGTCTTTTCCTTGAGTTTGTGTGTGGTATCTTGTCCTGGTTCATGCTTACCATAGTGTTTGAAGGCCTTATGGATTTTCCTTCCTTTTGAGAAATTTTTTTACCTGTACATGGGTTTCTCTTATACACAGTCACATACAGAGGCCTGCATATGCAGGTTGCTCTCTAGGACAGTCGCGTACAGTACGCGAGTTTCCCTTATACACAGCCGCATACAAGCCTTGAATTAGGGATTTTTGGGCTAGGGTTTGCTTGTCCCTGTCCTTTTATGATTCTTGTTTGTTATTTATTCTTCCTTATAAGTAGTGTGTTGTTATTTTGATGACCTTTTTGGCAGCACCTTGTGCTTTCCTATAAAGCCCTTGAGTTTCTTTTGTTTGGATTATCTTCTATTTGCATTTTGAAGTAGGTTTTCCTGTTTGGGTTATAGGTTGAAGTGTTTTTGTCCAAATCAGTGGTCAGGGTTCTGGTCAATGTTTTTCCCAGTCTATCTTTGGATAGTGTTTGGTTTGCCACTTAACTTTATGTGTTTTCAGTGATTTTTTGTCATTGTACCTGCCCAAGCTAGGGTTCCAAATCTTCCCTTGTTAGTTGATTTTTGGTCTTATTAATCTGTTTAATTCACTTTGCTTACTTTATACAGTTTGTTTGATCCAAGTATACTCAATTTTGTGCATGTTAGGTGCATAAGTAGTCTTTGAGCATTTTAAAAAGTGAAAAGAAAAACATTTTCAGGCTTTTTGCATTTGTTTTTGCATAAGTAGTTTCATTTCAGTTTTAAAATATAATCTGAAAACTACAAAAATATAGTCTTAGTTTCTCTTTATCGTTGCATTTGTTCATTAATTTATATTTACAAAAGAAAAAGAAGTTTGCTTTAGTAGTGGTAATTTGCTTTGAAAAAAATACACCTTTGCTTTTTTTATTATTTCTTATCGAGTCAAAAACACTATATTCCATCACTCCATTTCCTTCTGAGTAAGAAACAGCCCTTTAAAATGAATGCAATAATTAAAATTTACTAGTAATTTTTATTTTCTAGGGCCATTCACCTACTAGCTTAGGCTAGACTTGTGGGATAGGAAGTGTAAACTTCCCATAAGTTTTAAAATTCAGACATAGTGGACCATTCGATAGGTAAATCCTTATCTTTATCGACTGTATTTGGGAAGCTCCTCTCAAAAGGGAGTTAAGCACGAGGCCGCATGGAGGCATTTGACTGAGGAGATAACCCTCCGATTCCTTGTCAAAATGTAAATCAGGACTTTTACGCATCTAGGGATTATGTCCTAGACAAGGTTTCAGGCTCAGCTACCCTGGGCCCATGCGTATGAGTCTGGCTTACGACTGTCCCCCCAGACTGTTGGTATAGCTAAGGTAACCTTTAGTCTCTTGACATATAGGGTTCATACCTACGTAAACCGAAAGGCTATTTCTGGTTCACCTTGGAAATTCTTGCAAGGTAGCCCTTGTTGAAAGTGTAGGAGGGCGGTGGGTGATTCCTTTGTTTGTTCCTAAGAACAATTTCAAGGACGCCAAGTAATTTTTTTTTTATCTTTCTTCGGGAAAGCATATCTTTTACCCTTGTTGACTGTATGAGACTTTAGGAAATTTTGTAGTGATTTGTCTTTGGTTTGTCTATGTTTAGCCGACCTTAGGGTTTTTATTTGTCAAAATTTTCAATCGTGGAGGACCAAACTATAAGAAGGTCAAGAAGGTTGCAAAACCTTCCTCCTCTCATCACATTGGAACCTCCACCTCCACCCCAAAGGCGGGGATTGGACACGGACGGTTCATTTGAACCGGTAGGAGTAAGTGAAGTTCCAGGTGAACCATCACTTATAGCTAACCATCTTGATTTGTATATAGTCGAGATAGAATACTTATAGACTGACGAGTTTGCAAGGAATTTTAACACACCCTTGACTGACTTAAACGATCCTATGATATTCCAGGTTAGACCTTTTGATTCACCTATTTTAGGTGTCCCTGTGGGTAGAATTATGTATACTGCGGGAGAAAGTTCTTTTGTTTTCACCTCAGTCGTTCCGGATAAAGGGGTACTACCTCCCCCGGTAAGTGCCCCTAGATCTAGCATACTTCTACACCTTTGACTCTAGCGAGCCAGGTGGTCCAATCGACGGTTCACTCAAACCTAGCAGGTGCTTCTGGTGACATGGTTACTAGGATTCCTAGTAGACCTATTGTTCCTTCCTCCTTCACATACACTGCCCAGAGTGGTCCGGTAAGATCCTCAGCTTTCATCCAAGGATTTCCATGGAATATGGAATGGGGGATACATTCCCCCATCCACTCCATACGTAGGCCCATCACCTTCTTATGTAGGAGTGAATTTTGGAAACAATACCTCTCATGGGAAAAGTTTTCAAACTTCAGTCTCGGCCCCGTTTATGAACTCTCCCTTTTTGTTGTTTAGCAGAGGGATACCTGCTCCTATTTTTTAGACCACAGTTTCGATTGGGATGACCCGAACTTCTTATACTGCACCTCCCACTCACAACCCTGTTGCTTACAAATGGAATCGATTTCAAAGTAATCCATCCACTTCGCAACTGGTGGTAGGGGGAAACCCCACCTTTACTTATGGGCATTCGGGAGCAAGTCCCTCTAATCCCCAGACTGGCACTTTCAGTGCCCCAGTTCAACCCAAGCTTCTGTTCCTGGCAATGTTAAACTTTCCAGACTTGTCTAAGTTGATGAATGACCCAGTGAGGCATGACCCCTCATGGCCACATTTTCCCACCAAATTGCCATCAAACATCCCCAAATTCGAGGGCAAAGTTGGTGAAGATCCTGGGGCTCATGCTACAAATTTTGATTTATGGTGTTCTTCAAATTCACTGAATGAATATTCAATTAGGTTGAGTTTGTTCGAGAGAACCTTAACAAGTACCACGGAAAAATGGTACATCATGTTTCCTTCTGTCGTGTTCAGTAGTTTTTGGGACTTGGCTAGTGCATTCCTTAGCCACTTTCACCTTCCGATCCGATACGATTTCAGAATGGACTTATTATCTACCTTTAGGAAGAACAAGGATACCCACATATTGGATCATATCCAAGAGTGGAGGAGGCGAAAGAGCCTTATAAAAGCCACTATTCCTCCTAAGTTCTTACTAGAGTGGTTCCTTAAATCCCTGTTTCCCTACATATCTAAGGAAGTATCCACCTTAGGAGTGACGAATGAAGAAGAATCCATTCTCAAGGCCCAGTAATTGGATTTGATTTATTCACAATCTGGGATCTTGTATGAGATTATCCCTGAGGCACCGAGACCTAGCCACGATGCAGAGAATCCTAAGCTTGGACCCCATGCTGATGGTGTGGTTGGGTCCGTAAACTCTCCCATAGTAGAGTATTTGGCTAAACAGATTCATCAACTGTCCATCAAACATTATACTTCAAAGGCAGCAAAGGTTTCCCCCTCCCCCCAGAGTGCAAATTTTTTTGCACAGACCTCTCAGAAGGGAAATCAACATCCCGGTGGGAAGAAAAAGAGAGGAAAGAAAGGAGAGGGAAATCAAAACAAGAAGAAGCCCACAAACAATACTGATGGGAGTAAGAAAGAAAAAAAAAAGGTTAAATTCCCATGTAAGTTGTGCCATGAGGATCACCTCACTCACCTTTGTCCCCTTATGGAACAAGCCTATAAGCTGCTTAAAGCTCAACAACCGGCTATCCTGAAGGATCCTTTTCCCCAAGGGTAGAATTCTGCTTCATCTTCTAATGCAGCAGGGGGCACTCCAAATGCCCCTAACGCAAACTATATCAACATGATTCGATATTTGACTTTGTTACAGACTAGGAATAAAAATTATGAGAAAGAGACTTCTCAGAAGGGTATGGCTATAGGTGAAACTTCTAACCCTCTCTCGATCGAGAAGCCTGCTGAAACTATACCGAAGATACCAAAAGGTATCTTCAATAAGACCTTGCATAACCCTAATGCTAGGGCTTCTTCAAACTACTCCATGGTTGAATATCTAGCCCAAACCCCGTGTGCAATGTCAGCTTCATAGGTGTTACAGAGCTGTCCCGCCCAGCAGGATGCCCTCTTAGTAGCTTTAGGCAGCATGGACTCGTCGAGTCTCATGGAGAAATTTCATTTGTATGATGTTAAAATTCACCTACCTTACCATGCAGAATTATCAATAGATGTCATCCATGGTGGAAATACCATTGGAAGGGCAGTTGTTGATGAGGGTTCTTCTACATGCATTATGTCCTTGTCTTGTTCGAAAGCTCTCGGATCCCCAAAGATGGTCCCATCAAACACTCTACTTACTACTTTCGATGGAAGGTCATTCCGTCCACATGGTATCCTACCGGATTTTGAAATTAAGTTGGTAGGGAAAGTACTGTCTGTTGAGGTGGAAGTGATTGATGCACCTTTGGACTATAATTTGCTTTTGGGAAGAAGTTGGACTTATTCCATGTCCGCTATTGCGTCGATCATCTTTCGGGTGGTAGTATTTCCACATGAAGGGAAGTTGGTTACTGTTGACCAACTCAATTTTACTTGAAAAGGCCGCTTGGAGTCTAATGAGTTCACTGTACCATTGGTTCATCAGGTCAAACCTGCTACACAGAGGTTGGGGTTGGAATGTACACATCACTGATGGGCACATTTGATCTTCTAGCCCCGATTAACTATATTGGCTCTACTAGTGTGGGGAAGTCCATAGCCACGGTTGTTGATAGGACTGATCATTGGATTCTCCCTTCCCCCCATGAACTATAAGCTCCCCTATAGGTAGTGGAAGTAGCTTACCAAGATATCACTCAAACCACTATTGATCCCTTTCCAGACGCTCTCTCAGTCGCAAAGGACCTGGAACAAGTCTATTCGCCCACTTGGGAGGAAAAATCTTTGCACTCTACGGACTATTTAGATATGGTTTTACCTTTTGATGAAGCCATTCTAGAAGCCATGTGTTGACATGGTAAGATCTATAAAGATATTCACCATCGATCCTATTTTCTTCCAGAGCTAAGCAGGATAGAAAATAAGGATTTTCATATGAGACTGTCAGATGATGTTGATACACCCATCAATCCCTTACCCAGGGAAGGAATGTTTGCAGAGGGGAATATGGAAAATATTTCTGCTACTATTCCTATCAACATCTCTGTAAATCTAGATGTTGTGGAAAATATATACATAGGTGAAAACTGCTCACTTGAGGAGATTGCTATCTATACAACCCTGTTTAAGGAATTTCATGACATCTTTACTTGGTCATATGAGGAGATTCCAGGAATTGATCCATCGATTGTTGAACATGAGATATGAACTCACCCTGATGCCAAACCTGTTCGGCAAAAGTTAAGACCTATTAACCCGCGTAAAGCGGCGGCTGTGAAGGATGAAGTTGGAAAACTATTGAAGGCTGGTTTTATTTATCCCATAGATCTCACGGAATGGGTATCCAACCCTATTCCTATTAATAAAAAGCAAGGGACCATACGCGTCTGTACTGACTTCAAAGATTTGAATAAAGCCTGTCCTAAGGACAACTATCCCACGCCATTTATATACCAAATTATAGATGCTTGCGCGGGAAGTGAAGTGTTCTCGTTTATGGATGGTTTCTTTGGATACAATCAAATTCAAGTAAAACCGAAAGACCAACATAAAACTGCTTTCATTTTTCCTTGGGGTACCTTCGCGTACAAAAGAATTCCCTTTGGATTGAAAAATGCTGGGGAAACCTGTCAATAGGCTATGAACTTTGCCTTCCATGATATCAAAGCCATTGTCGAACCTTACCTGGATGATATGCCTGCACATTCTCGTAAGAGGATTGAACATCCAGATCACTTACGGTTGATATTTGAGAGATGCAGATACTATAAGATCTGCTTGAATCCCCACAAGTGCATGTTTTGTGTCAAGTCAGGGAGACTGCTTAGGATCATTTTCTCTAATAAAGGCATCCAGGTGGATCCATTAAAAGTAGAGGCCATTGTAAATCTACCTCCTCCTCGTTCTATCAGGAAACTTCAAATCCTGCAAGGAAAGTCTAATTTTCTTCAATGTTTTATTGTTAACTATGCCAAGATTGCCAAGGGTTTCATGCACCTGCTTAAATAGGACACCCCATTTGTATGGGATTAAACTGCACAACTCACTTTCGAGGCATTGAAAAAAGCTTTGTTGTCGACACCTTTACTGCGTCCACCGGATTACTCTAGGGATTTTATATTGTATCCGGCCACATCCAAGTCGACCATTAGGGTAGTACTGGTCCAGGAGGACGATAAGTTGATAGAGCATGTCATTTAATATCTTAGCCATGCTTTAACAAGACCTAAACTCAGGTACTCCCACGTTGAGAAATTAGCCTTAGTAGCTGCATATGTTGTCTAGAGGTTACATCACTACATTTTATTGAGGACTACAACAGTAGTGGCAGATGTGCATCCCTTTCAATATGTTTTGTCCCGATGGATTGTTGGGGGGAAATTAAACAAATGAATAGTCATTCTCCAAGAGTTTGACTTGTATTTTCAGTCTGCTAAGTCTGAAAAGTCCTTAGTTTTTGCTAAGCTTATAGCAGAATTTCCTACTGAACAAAATGTAGTTGTTGAAGATGACTCATTCCTAGATGAGCATATCTTCTTAATATCCACCTTTGATCCTTGGTACAGAGATATTATTATATATCTCCTTCTTTTGAAGTATCCTATAGCTTCCTCATGGGAGGAACGACGTAAATTATGACTTCATTCTAAGAACTACCTCATCATAGGAGATACATTATATCTAAGAGGGGTAGATTCCATTTTGCATCAATGTCTTACCCATGAGGAAGTGGAGATTGTCCTAAATGATTCCCATAGTGGAGCATGTGGGGGTCATTTATCTGTGTTAGAAATGGCCCAGAAGATACTACGTGCTGGTTATTTTTGGCCCACGATCTTCAAAGATTGTTTGGAAGCGGTGAAGTGCTGTCATCCTTATCATTTTTACACCAGGAAAATGCGGTCACATCCTGCTCCATTGTTCCCCATTGTCTCGGTAGGCCCCTTCATCAAATGGTGGATTGATTACGTGACATGCAACCCAACCTCAGCTGGGGGGCATAAATATATTATTGTCGTTGTTGAATATTTTACGAAATGGGCAAAGGCAATGCCTACTTTTAAAGTCGTCGGGGAAACAACAGCTTTCTTCGTATTCAATCAGACTATAGCACAGTTTGGTATACCCAAAGTAATTGTCACTAACCATGGAAGTCATTTTCAAAATAGCATGATGATGTAATTAACCACTATGCTTGGATTCAGACAAGAACATTCATCTTCGTACTATCTGCAAGAAAACGGTCAGGTTGAGGCTGTAAACAAGACTTTGAAGAACATCCTCAAATGTACAATTTATGCATCCCATTCTAACTGGCACATCATGCTATACCATGCTCTTTGGGCGTACCGAACTAATGTAAAAACTGCTATGGGTTTCTCTCCCTTCCAACTCGTTCATGGAGTGGAAGTCGTTACCCCGGTTGAATGTGAAATCCCGTATTTGAAAATAGCTATTCATGTGTTACCCGATACGATAAAGCTTGAATAATGTCTAGTACATTTAGAACACCTTGATGAGCAGTGTAGAGATGCACTAACTGCTAATCAAGATCACAAGAATAGGGTCAAAAACCAATATGATAAGTCGGTCAAACCTTGGATTTTCTCTGAGGGGGAACTTGTTTTGCTTTGGAACAAAGACAAAGAACCCCTGGGGGCAAGAAAATTCAAGGCCATGTGGTTAGGGCCTTATTTCATGCTGAAGGTCTTAAAGAAGGGCACATATGAGTTCATTGATTTTGATGGGAGCAAGCTGCCCGAGCCTAGAAATGGGCTCTACTTGAAAAAGTACCATGCTTAGGCTTAGCACTTTTTCTTGTATTTTCTTGTATGTATTTCTATGCACATTAGTTTGTTGGTTTTTTTTTTTATACCATCTGCTGGTTGTTCCAGATGTCTTCTGAGAGATATCTAGGTTTCGCTGATGGCTACAGTCGCCACACTTGTAATCTAGCTTCAGCAGCATGGGTCATTTACTCTCCCTCAGGACAGTTAGTTGCCGCAAGAGGTGCTTGCTTAGGTCCTGCTTCTAATAATGTTGCTGAATATAGGGCTATAATTGAGCTTCTATGGGATGCTTTGTCACGTGGTATCACCTAGCTAGAAGTCTTCCTGGACTCTCAACTAGTGGTTTCCCAGCTCAATCGAGCTTATCAGGTGCGAAACCCTATTCTATTACGTCAGTTCATCAAAGTTAGGTTATTGGAAATAAATTTTAAATTGATTATATTCAATCACATTCCAAGCAATCAAAATTCATTGACCGATGCATATGCTAATTACATTTTAGATTGGCATCTAACACACATTTCATAAAAATATAGAGCATGCACATAAAAAACACTTGTAAATAAACCGACAACAATATATATATA